>JABASI010000851.1:0-31177 GCA_019776505.1 Tomocerus nigrus
GTTAACTTTGGTTAATTCTATTTCTTATTTATCAAGTTATGCGCGAAAGTTTGAAAAAACCCAGAAACTGGTTTCATCTAGTCATGCCAACCTTAACTAGCAAAAAATAATCAAGTTTTCTACGCTACGGAGATGGAACATACATAATAATGCAGCCTTATGATGACTACGGCCATTTATACCTTTCTCTAATAGTGATGCATTCAATCTATTTCTCCATGATTGCGTATAACCCTGTGCTCCATTACGCCAGAGGGATAACCTATTTCTGCTAAAATGTCTTTCGATGGGAATTTTGATGAAAACTCAAGTCAACGAAAATCCAATCATCTCCTTCTACCGAATTTTCCGTTTCTCTTAGTCAAAATGTCACAGAAGGTCAATTTTAGTTTCTAAATTGCGAAAATTCACGTGGATTGCTTTTAAATGAGGGGAAGGGAAGGTTTTCGTGGTTTAAGTGAACAGTAAGTTAATTCAGACGGTTAATTAATTTAAAATCGACTTTGCCTAATTGAAATGCAATGGAGGTTAAGTGGTGCTCCTTAATTCGTTGATGAAGCCAGGGTCTTAGTCTTAGGCAAATGCATTTACGTACAGTTGACGCAGATACTATTTCTGATAGAATTTACGTAAGTGTGTTCGTAGAAGTAGAAATTCTATTTCTATGGCACACACTCCACGCTCCGAGTTAGCTAGTACTTTGCATTTATTTGCACTAATAACCTAAACGTAACTAATATAAAAATAATGGAATGAGGTACTACGTACGTAGTGGGGTATCTCGGAGGCAAGAAAATCTGCGTTTCATTACAAAATCTACGTTAGTTCATTCATTTAGTAATAACTCAATGTATTTATATGACGTGCATTAAGTCTTGCTACATTATTGCAGCAGAAAATAATGTGACTGCCATCGTCCTATTCTTTTGCCTCAGAATGCAATCAGCGAAAAAAGTGGCTACAGCACCTCTAACGACGTCTTCCGCAACAAAACGAAGATAAGAAATGCCTGCAGATCTTTTTGCTGTGTCCCAAGTGATTGGCTAAGTCTTGCTAACATAAGTTCAGTAAGTAGTTAGGTTGGTTTGGCCGAAGCGCATTACATGCAAATGTACACATAGACATGCCATGATATTTAATGGGAATAAATGCTGGCAATTCCACTTAAATTGCCACTTACAATCAACTCCAATACATATTCATTTGGAAGTAATGACATTCATATGTGGAGAAGAAAGGTACTTTCTCTCCTCGCTTTCTCCAGCCATTTACAATGCACTTCTCCCTACCTTCCTCTCCTCTTCTTTATTTCCATTTAACCAGGCACGTTATCTTTTTCCACCAAGTTCATTAAATACATACATGTCCCTCCCTCCCTTAGAAAACAGACAACGAAGTACTTGATAACATAATAACTATCACAAAACTACCACATACGTTTCCCTTCACTTCTTTCCATTCCTTTTATGTACGTACGTACCTGTACTGTGTGTATGTATATTCATTTTCGATTGTCCTTTGAATTGCCTGTACACTTTAACGTTCTCGCTCTCTCTCTCTGTATCAACTAAATAACTCCCTCCACCATCATATCACCTCAAATTTCGTATCAGTGATAAGGAAAATAATTTTAATGGATATAAATCACCCTGAATTATAGAACTAGTACATTCTTTCTGATGTGCTACAGTTTACCAATATGAAAAGACAATTTCCATATGCTCCAGTTAGTTACACACATAATAAACTTCATAGTAATTCGAATTTTTACTCGACTGTTTAATAAAAGTTATCTGTGCTACAGTACAGACATAGGCCCTGTTTATTATTCTCGTAAAAATATAAATATTACTGTCTCCTAACAAATGCTGGAGCTGGAACTGTAATTTATTTATACGACCTATCTAGGTTAATTACTAATTACAAGCAGTAGTGAATCATCATTGCGATACGAAAATTATAATGAAGTTTCCAGAATGACTCTGAGTTACGGATTTATGTTGTGCATTCGAAATCCAACCACCTGGGTACCTGTACTGCTGTGCAAGTTGGTTTTGTTCCGTGACTATCACTTTTGTCCGATCTGTGTCCTACTTATTGCTACTAGGAGGATGTGCCAAGAAAGTTACGGCATATTTACCTGCCCTTGCACTCAATATCAGAGCATGCCCATGCTCCTCCACTACACCATCAAAACAAAGTAACTTATCATCCCAGAAAAAAGTTCTAGTCAGAAATAACTGCGCATCCAAGTTCAGATTTTTTTAGTTTAGGATTTCCGAAGGATAAATTTTGTTTTCTGATATCCCGTTCAATTTATTAATTTTGCCAATGACAGGAGAGTAAAAAATTCACAAAACTTTTCTACTTTCTCTTATATACGTACTTACAAGCAAAGGAAGAAATACAATGAGAAAAATTCAAATCATTATATTTTTTCAATCCGCCTATCTGTATTATGACAGTATAACTTTTCAAACATTTTCTCCATTTTTATATTTTATGCAGGAGCATTGCTTATTAATACTTACTGTGATATTTTTAGATCGCGCCATTATTTTTTAATGGTGATTAGATAGGACATGTCATCATATATTGTACTTATATATTTTTGGTGATTATGTACGTATTGGAAAATAAAATCTCATACGATAGGTAGAGGTAAGAAGAATTACGAGAAGCCCAGTAGAGCCCAATTGCTCACTATAAGGGAAATTTATTAGAGTAGAAAAAATAAGAGGGGGTATAAAGCGTTTGATCTATATTTCTGTCATCATTTTTACATAAAAACAAAAACAATGTTAGAATTTTATTGGAGAATAGATCATTGCTGGGAGTAAACTTCAACCTGCCAAACAATATTCTCGTAAAATGGTTAAGGTAAGTAGTTCACGATGAAAGACTAAACTACAAAGACGGCCATCAATGCTCCTTTCTCTGCCCTGCACTTTCCTATAACTCCGACGATAATAATATAAAATCCGTCTACGCCTTTTTAGTCTTTCAGCAGCTCTGTACTTTTGTGGTGGGACTGACTCAATGGTTTTTGTTCGAAAGGAGAATAAAAAATATTTTCTTTTGTGGAGAAAGTAGTGGAAAAGTCCTGACCGAGACTGAGCTGCTATTGGGCGCATAATACAGGCACTTCTACATTTGGCAATTTAAATTGTATAAAAGCACTTAGGAGAGATGTCAACTTCCCTTTCTTCATGAACTCACATTTCGCAATGGAATTATCAAAAACTGAGCTCTAATTTGCTGGCTTCCTTGCTCTATGTCCGTTTCAATGTAGATCATTATTTAACCAAAATAGCTCTACGTGAATTTGGAAATGGAAAAGTAGACACGATATCAGAGCATTACGATGATGAGGTACACAACTGTGCCATATTTCTAGGATCTTCCATTAGCTAATGTAGGTAGGTACAATGAACTAAATGAACTACATAATTAGATAAAAACAGAATGCTCATGTTGGAATCTCTAAACTTCTTCAGAAAAAATGTAAGGCATAAATATTATTTACTGCTCCCAATTCCATAATTATTGTCCATTGTCAACCTCCACATGCAAATTTTCGATACTTGGAATGAATCTACCCTTTATGACAAAACGGTTTGCCTTCTAAGACACAACGGTGCAGGATGTAGGCAAACTTCCTTATTTAATCCTCTTTTTAAGATGTCTTTGTGTAAATGGAAACGACTATTTGCGTGTAATTCCTATTAAAGATTTAAGTGGCTTAATTTTGCAGTTGTCCTGTTCCAATCTCCCAATAAGAAGCTGCTAAGCATTAATACTACACCGTCACTATAATTGTTTTGACAATACTCAACCTTTTAGTTACACACTACTATAATTTGCGTAAACCAATTTACAATAATATGCAGCATGCAGCAACGGTAGGTACCGTCAAATTATATTTAACATCTACAACAACATGGCAACATCTGCAATTAATGACTTCATGTCGTCGTGTCTTCTAGATAGCTTATTGTGCCATATAATCCCGGACGCAGCCCACAACACACAAAATTACCAACATTGCATTTCATTTGACAATTTAGTTTCATGTAACATCATATTTTATAATTATCTGGTTTGAACGGAGGAAAATCAGTATCAAGAATTTTATCATGTCTTCAAATATCTGACTGAATATACTATAGCTTAGGAAAGTAATATGGGGACTTTTAGATATGCATATGAAGTAATATTTAATGTCATAAAGATGTAAGAAAAGGATCACAAAGTTTGTAATGTAAGCTGGTGCATAATTCGTGTTTTTGTCGTTTGCTTGCAACCCTTCATATTTCAACTATTTTTGGTAGACTCCCCAATATTTGCAAAGTTAATATTTTGTAATTAAAATTTGGAATTGATTTTGGATGTAGCTAAATCACTAGAATTTCATTTGAATTAATTTGTTAAGAATTCACAAATTTTGTTTTGTTCCTCGACGTCAATATCGGAATACGAAGCATATATTAATATCTGCATAGTAATAGTAATTAGCTCTATAGTAGAAATATTGTTATTGCGAGCAATTTAGCATGAGTCTATCAAATGGTGATGATTGATGGCTTGTGTGACAAAGGCAAAAGCACCACGTAAGAAATAAGAGTCAGTGTTGTCCGTATTTTACTGGTTTTATTATTACTGCCTGGTGTAGTGTGCCTCTCTATAAAACACAGCAGAGCATGAAAGTCGAGTATACACATATTATTATGTAACAATAATATAATACTACTATTGCAGCTAGTCACAAGAAAGAGTCGTGGTGTGGTACAGAATATTTTGACAAGAAAGAATAGCAAGACTCCAGACGATTGCCGTCTTTCTTTGTCCACCACGATTCATCTAGCAATAACAGATAATAAATAACGAGGAAAAAACAACCCTGCAATGCGACAATCAAGAGTCCTACTTTCGATTTCCTAAAATGACAGAAAATGTCAACTCTTTGAACTAGATCGTCGTACTACGTGACACTTCGGGTTAAAGTCTATTAAAACTTGGTCAGGTTTTCCAAGATAGAAAAGTTCTATAGTATCCAATGAATTCAACCCTGCAAAAAACTCATAATACGAATCAATCTAAATTATTCTCATTGCATAACCTATTTTATAACTTATTGTTAGACAAAATTACTTTTTGAGTCCTGTGAGTTCTGCCCATGTTTTCGAATGATCCGAATGCAATGAAGTCAACTTTGATTTAATTAAATTGTAATTTAAATACAATTTCATTTAATTCTCTTCTGTTTATTGATAAAAGTTTCAAAAAATTGAATTGTATTGCGAATTGACATCGTATCAAAATATTATAAACTGCTGTGTGCTGAGTTTATTTAAATTAATGAACGCTGAATTTTATGGCATAGGTAGGTTACATTCTACTATGTCCAACAAAAATGAGAATTCGACAAAAACAACTTAAGCTGAAGTGTGGTGGATAACTAACGCAATTCTGAAAGAAGAAATTTTTATCACGAAATTCTGCCACACTATTTAATCGATTAATTCCTTAAAAATCGATTGTAAATTGAAACTTAATTGCAATGTAATTAAATCTGCAGGGTGGAACGCCGTTAATGCATACACAAATCAGACAACAGAAACAAAAAATGGTGACGGCAAGATAATCTTTAATTATGATGGCTCCACTGTTTAAGGTCTTGCATCCGCCCGTGATGAAAATAAAAATTAATTTACTCCACGTCCATGTGCTTATTTGTTTTAAATATTTGTTATACCATACCAACATACCAATTATGATTTTGCTAGTTGGTGATAACTATTTAGCTTTTTAGTTTCAAACTAAAAAGCTAAAATTTTTATAAAGACATTTATTCGTAAAGTTTTCAAAGTATTTAGTTATAAAGACGGATGGTGCAAATATAAGATTTATATAAAACTCAGTGGATACACCAAATTATGTTTAAAAATCTCTTACTCAGAAGAATAGGTCACTCCTTGGTCTCTATGTATATGTAAAGGGGTATTCATTAAGCGTAGTTTTGGTTGTTCCTAACGAAACTTCTCTAAAGATGGTATATGTAAAAGGTTTAACAAAATTATAAACTTACAATGTCACAAAAGCAAGGACGTCGTTTAAGCTGTTCTCAGCTTACTTAGTCACTTAATGAGATGTTGTGTAAAAGTGTAACTTTTGTTAGTAAATTAATGACTAAATTATGTTGGTATTGTTGATTTAGTAAATGGCTATTTCTGTTAAAAGTTGTATCCCGCAAACATGGATTGCTCTGTCATTAGTCTCATTAGTGCACAATAATCTCTTCTGAATGGGTAATAATAGATAGCCTTCGGTTGTCGGTTCTGGTGGACAACCAGGTGTATTGACTTAGCTTTCGTGTTAACAGATAAGTAGCAAAATTGGTTTAAAGTAAAATAATAATATTCAGCTTTACAGAGTGCAGACCATATTTATTATCCGGCAATTCTATATAACTACACCACACCACTGTGTTTCTCCCAGAGCTGTTAGATACAATTATTGTACCATAATTTATTGCGATTATAAGTTGGCGCAATCAAACAGAGCAAATGAGATAATAGATATGTAAATTCTGGCTCAAAGTCACAGGATTATTACGCAGAGCTGTGCAAACACTGCGAGATATTTTTTCAATTTGAGCGCATGTAATTTATCAGTCTAGTACGTCAGATATGGATAAATGTTTTGTAGAAAATAGCAAAGTTTTTATACGTTGTTTATTTTATTAAAACAACATACGCAAGCTTATTTTAGTTGTAGCAATTGAGTATACAGACGAATTAAAGAGAATAGTCTTGAAAATCAATAAATGGTGGTTAAGGTAAGTGTGGAAAAAATTGTTGTATGTAGTAACCGTTAAAAAACTAGAAACACAATAATAAGATTGATAACAATAACCTGAAGAGGTATAAAAAACTGTTGGTTCTCCGCCAAGTAGTTCACATATATACAGAGGGTTTAAAAGAAAAATGCAAGCGGTGCATTTATTAAGAAGCTAAATCTTTTGAAATGGGCCAGATGCTATCTTATTCTTGTTTCTGATAGGACCTGTGATATTATTAGGCTGTTTTTGCAGAAATTAATTTTACTACTACTATTTGTGTGAATTTGGAGTGGGAGATGAAAGAAAGGCAAGATATGTAATAATACTTACTTACATATAATGTACTTGAACTGGTGTACACTTTATTATCTGTAATGGGAATAACGAGAGTGTTATTTCGCTCTGTATCTGTTATTTATGTATGACTAAAGTACCTGAAAGTCAAATGGAATTGTAGTGTCAGTGTCTCTTCGACTATCAGTTTTGATAAATTGTAGATCACTGTTGTAACGCTTTTGCATTATGTATTCTATTTTTGTGATTGGCGTTAGAAGAGTACTTGCAATTACTACGACTGTATCTCGTTTTGTTGTCTTCTATCTTTATCACTCGTCTAGTTCTTATCTGCTTGTTATTAGAATTCGCATTGGCTCTGTATGAAATCCGTCTTTTCAATCCATCCCCCAAAGTGGAAAGTTTTAGATTCACAAAACATTGCTTGTACCTACTTTGTACTATCTGTGGATATTATGTATAGATGTGTAGTTCAGTATATATGTACTTATCTGTTCAGGTAATCCACCCGACACCTTTTGTCTAGCAATAATATTATACGAATGTAGCAATGCATGCAGAATGTATACTCAAAAGGTCAACTTGTACTGTAGTAGTAAGCTAATCTGTTGTGGCTGAGTTGAAATGCAATCTTGTCATTTGTAGTTGGGATAATTGTCTGATAAGTCACTAACTACTAGTGCATGTATACCATGGCTGAGTGTCACAGGAGGACCAAGAATAGAAATGTAGCTACAGTCGAATCCGCGTATAAAGGGAATTCACGGGACCGGTTAAAAGTTGTTCCTTACAGAGATTTCCCTTTTAGCGATATAAGGGAATCCCCTATCCAGTACAGAGTGCAAGTAAACTTCTATTGAATTTAGTGCAAATACAATTATTATTATTACTAAGTTAAAAACCTTGTAAAGGTTTATAAAGGTTGAAAAACTTCGGTGATTTTGATTTGTTTTTGCGGACAAAATGAGATATGGGGCACGTTGATTGCATTCATGCTGAGTGGATGGGATCATAAAAAATAAATTCATTGAATGTGTTTTTATCAGCAAGGAACCGTTGAATTTTAGTTAAATATTCTGCAAATTAATGAAAAATTTGCCATTTTTTGTAAAACAAATAAGTCTTGATTTTTGAAGTGAAATAAACCAATTAATTAAATCACAATCCGCATCAATCTGTGTACAAGATTGAATGCTTTTCCGAGCATATTGTCCGGAATAAACAAGGTCTTCAATGTATATTTCTGAATTTTTAATTCGTGAAAATACAGAAGGTTGCAAATTAAGCTCTTTGCAAATTGCCTGTGCGCCTTTTGACAGGTAATGCCTGCAAAACTTCCAATTTCTACAGTAATTTATTTCCCTTATACATATCGGTACCTACCCTTATACATTGCCGCTGACTTTTTTGTCCCTTATACAATGATTTTCCCTTATAATTATTTCACCACTCCGACCTAAGGGTGTTTTAAATGTAGACCAAACGCAAGCAAAATAAGTTTCCTGTATATCCGGTATTCCCTTTAATCCGGTTTCCCTATACGCGGTTTCCACAGTATATCGACAAATAATGACTCTTGGTTCCACTAACCTTAACAATTGTGATAAGATATTAAGTGAAGCGAGACTAGAGCGGTTGTAGAGGAGGTAAAATATAAACACACGCTTTTAGTCATCACCACAGACTCCCAGACATTAATATTCAGACTTGGTTGATTTTATTGAGTTTATATTTCGGTTGGGATATGACTGACTGTTGCTTCTGTTCATATTATTATTATTATTATTGGTATAAGGTGGTGGATGGGAGGGAGATATATAAACAGGAGCCGAAGAATAATAATAACAGAGCTGAAAACAGGGAATAAAGTGTTTACGCCCATTGCGCTGGAACGGGGACATCCGCCGCCATTCCTTTGCACGAAGGACAACAATAATGCCACATTCCTCCAATATAAACCTTAGCAAAATTTTCCTAGATTAAGAGTAGAGTTGCCGCTGCACAAGAAAATGCTAACCATATTTCAAGTCAAATGCCAAAAAGCACAAGTTCTTCAATAGCTGATAGCCTACCTACTAGCATACTAAATAAATAACTAGTCTGCATTCTGCTTACTTGTACAGACAACAGCCAATTGTACTCTTTGCCAATAAAAGGACTGAGTTACGGACTCCTACAGAAAAATACTGTGCACTATTGAAGATGAAGATGAGCACCTAACCATAAATCTACACTCTTTCTTCATTTCTACAGAAAAATCTACTTCTGTTCTCCTATTCTATTATAGAAACTACTAGAGAAATCCTATTATTGTAGACATAGAATTCTAGATCTACTGACTACTGACTTTATATTTTCAATTCTGCTTTATACTTTATATACGTACTACTCAAAATAAATATATTATTATATATATTATATATATTCTTCACAGGTTCGCCCTATACGCAATTCAGACTGATAAATATATACTTCTCCCGCTCTATCTATTCTACAGCACGCCCAGAAATGGAAATATATTTGCTAACCAACAGAACGAGGCATTTTACAAAGATTAGTATTGCCAATAAATTCCAGTGCATAATAGATATCCAGTTTGATTCCCTCTTTGTAGAATTTGAGAAATTAAATGATGGCAACACTTTGACTATAGTGCACTTTTGTTACATATTTACTTAAAGGCTACTGTCTTTACTATGCATCAAAAGCCACAGAATATAACTCAGCTATAATGAAGTATTACAATGCCGTCCGACTTGCCGCTGCATTATAATTCTATTATCACAAATCACAAAACAGTAACGACTAGCAACTATGAAGAAAATTTATATTTTTATTAACCTAGAACATAGAGACTGACTCCACGTCTGATTGTATCGTAGTTTAGTTTCGCTTTATTTTTACATGAAAATAGAATAGAATAGCAGCCATGCACGTCTCACTTGTTTGTGCAACGTGCAGTGCAATTTGTGGTTAAATAAATGAGAATCTACCTGCGTAAATAGTGTACATATGTATTGGCAGTATCTGCAATCTGCCTATCTGTATACAAATGAAACTATTATTTATTGTAAATCCTATACAAAGATGATGTACATATTTAGTTTTATAATGTTATCGCTCTCTTTGTACTTAGGGATGAAAACATAAGTTCAACTGATAAAATATGCCCACAATAGTGTTATGATAGCTCCGCTAACATATATAAATAACATTCTAATCATGGCTAAAGTGTAATAAATATAATCAAATATCATACTTAGTGTTCTTCTTCTAGTCATTAAACCCTTCGCGCTAGACTAAGAATTCTAGAATTAATAGATTTCTCTTGTGATATACGAGTCTAAATGATACACGGCATTCAAAACAGTCGTTAAATATCATTAGCTGTTGGTTTTATTAGTTGCTAATTAATAATAACACTGAGTCAGTGTCAGTTGATTAGTGAAGAGGTGAAGACGGTGTGAGGAAATCTCTTTCCATGTTATAAAACGAAGATAATTTTTTCCTCTTTCTTTTTGTATAGCGACGGTTTAGGACTAGAAAATAATGGCCAGTTTTTTATGATTTTTATTGAGCTAGCCTTAGCCACATTCAAAGAGGTTGTCAAAATATTGATGTGGTTCTGGTTTCTAAATTGATAGATGTTTAGTAGCACATCATGTATTTAATTAATAAAAATGTATGACTTATTTACTACTACGACGACTGCTTTTATTTCTACCACGGAAATAAAATTAATGTATAAATGTTTCACCAGTAATTAAATACCTAACAAATATCTGTGGCAAGCCATAAGAATTTCCATTAGTTGGTTTGTAGATTCATATTACAATTTATTGCAACTCTATTACGTGTGTAGCATTTGTGACAAATGATTTCGTGTGTTTTTGAGTAATGAGAATGAGTCATTTCCCATTTTGCATTATGTAATCGTCAGTAGACAGTCATGGTTTGCACTGATGTTCATTTGAGTAGCATATGATAGCAATGGAAATAACCTCTATCATCTAATTACTGTTTTAGACATAGCTGTCTGTTTAAGTAAATGAGGTATTATGTTTAGACAGATAATCTCACAGCGATGAGAAATATTGAATTGAAGTTGAACTGAAAGGGAGCAGTTAGTAGTTAGCACATACTATTATAGTTGACGGCTGTTTTGTGTTTCGTGATCTTAGAGTAAACTTCATGCAATTGCATCATTAGAATTTGAATATAGACGGATCTTGTATCTTCTATGTACACTTATGTTACATATTAGTACATAGGTAAAAATATTTAGTTTTGAAATATCTGCATTTGTGTGTAACATCGTTTAAGAAGCATAAGTACAGGATCTTCGTTGTTACTCGATTGTTGTCTTTAGTGTGCATTTGAATTGAAGTGCATAGAGACGGGATGATGGGATGTTGTCCAAGGAAAAAAGATATTGGATATTTGAGTCGTAGAAAAATCGTGTGAGGAGTAGTGAGTGTGGAATTGCAACGGACGTCGGACACATAAACATAGCGAGGTTTTTTCTGCGGAATACTTAAGAATGTAGATTAGTACATGGACTAGGTAGTTTTAGTCAACTAAATGACATGCATGACATAACTCTGTTATTGTGTTGGGCCTCACCCATTCTCATGTAAATGTGATACTAAATAGTTGCAGATGTATTGCATGTAGAGTGCTGTACAAGGGATGCATGCATAATGTGAAAGACAATCTCGATAGTAAAAATATTGAATGACTGTCGGTCGATCATGGCCATTGTTATAGTCGAGAAGAGAATCGAGGAGAGTATAGGAAAATAGAAACGTAGGCGGAAGAGAGTGAAGATTGAAGAGTATTTGCATAGAAGATAGCCATATTTATATTTATGGGTTTTGCTTGAGCAAGCACAATTCTCGTAACTTTATTATTACAGTAATTAAAGTAGAAATGTAACTGTAAGCAATTATTTCCTTGCTCTTTCTCTTCCTATATCAAATGTCTGAAAGTGTGACGCTAGCTAATTGAAAGTGGTCTGTAGCCTAACACACACAGTGCTAGAATGAATATTAAATATATATTATTTCTTTCGGATGTCCGTGGGTCCCAATGAAAAGAGGATTAAGCCCAAGTTCCATATAAGCGCTAAGTATATGCAAATAATATTAAAGGCTGTGCTATTATTTAGTCTGAAAGTGCGGGGATAAGTAGGAGAGTAATCTGTATGCATTGGTGTAGTTAGTTGTAATTTTGTTAGCACAGGCTTTCTTCTCAGACTCAACTCAAGAATGGAATGGAAAGAATGCCAACCTAATTTAATCGACTTTTTCTGCTACGCTACTCACTGGCACTGCTATATCTACGAGCATAATCTCTTCTCCTACTTATTTTCTATACGTTATCACTAGGTCATAGTTGCTGGTTAGCAGACAGACATGTGCATTCCTTATAGCATTATATTATTCGCCTCGTGTACACTACCACACCAGTAGACATGTACACAGCATAGCAGAGCTACTCCCTAACTTAGCCAATACGACAAAATTGCATCAGGCTGTGCATTCTCCTTTATAGTCCATTACATCCACTCTATCTGTAGATATTTATACCAAGTCCCTACACAAATACTATTGAAACTATGAGGAAGGAAATTAGGGCACGGTACTTTCACTTTACTCAGTGTGTTTAGTAATGTCAGCGGGCAGCAGGATTTTAGTCGAGTAAAAATAGGACACGACACACACAATACTCTCACCACTACTCTCAATGTATATAGATATATAAGGATATTGCATCTATGCTCACCATGGCTAAATAAATACGAAAATAAATGTTTCTCCTCTTCCTTGCGAATTGATAATAGTCCGAATGTCTAAACGGCCACGAGATTTTAATATGCCCTTCTTCGTCCATAATCTCAATCTAATAATGCTAATTCGAATATGGTAGCTCTTATTAAATCCAGAATAGAGTCTGCTACTTACTTACTAAGTAACTAGGTATTAGTTTATTGCTAGCTGATAATTATAATTAGTATGTAATAGTTGCACAAATGTCCTTTACAGAGAACTCCTTGCCTTACATGCCATTTGAGATATGATTGGAATCTGGTGCCTCAAATCAATCCTTGTCTACAGAAGAACAGAAATGTAAAAGTGGTCAAACTACCCACACCATTTGCTTATACTACTACACCTGTGTCTGTTTATGGCAACTGAAATTGAAAGTGCATAATGTAAACTAATGGAAAGGCTCTCACTGCTTGTGCTTCGTCCTCTTTTCCAATCCACTTACTGTCATCAACATTTAGATGCCACACTTAAGAATCACAGATCGTCATGTCATCTTGGACTTATGACTATGACGCAAGGATATTTTGCTTACGGCACATAATTACATCCATTAGTATTATTACGTAGGATGCTATAAAAAGTTGTAACTAGAAGCCGTCTGGGCATAAATCTCAATTAATTACTATCTTTTTAATTAGTGAAAGTCAAAGGGTAGCCACTGAACTTGAATCCTGTACCAAACGAAACAAGGAGCAGATTACAAAACGTATAATCTTTTTTATTAACATATCGTCCCTTTGAAAGATTTCTTAGTGTGTTTGCAGTAAAGTCCCAAACCATAGAATATTTAAAAGAATGAAATAATTTTGCATATTAAAATGTTACCTCTTCGATTGATTTCGCCTCTGTAGACTTTGTCCATATCAAAATTTGATTGCGAAGCACTTAAGTCGTCCAGTTCAACAATAATCTGATATCTTCTTCAAAAAGGATAGAACGTTCTAATCGTGTCTGGTTTCTTTCTAAATGGAAGAATCACTGTTTATTAGGGAAGATTTTTCAAATTTCCTGTAATCATATTTCAGATCAGCTAAGTACTAGGAATGGGATAAGTTTCATTCAAACAAAGAAATAAACACTAATTCCGTTCAATTTTTTTTAAAATAAACAAAATAAATTATATACATACTTAAAAGAGTTTACAATTAATGAAAATTCAAGCAAATTACAATATAAAAATCTTATTAGGTTTATGAAAATTTTAGCACTTATTATTTTTTAAATCTATTGAAAGTTATCGAAAAAATATTTTTAAATGAATAAATTCCAATCCAGAAAATTAGCTGAGTATACCATCGGTTTCTTAGTAGGATCCCAAATCCGAATGAAATAAATAAGTAAAACAAATGTGAGGATCTTCCATTCAGACCTTGGTTGACGATCAGCACAATAAGAATATCTGCTAATTATAAACTAGTGAATAGCAACGGTATCAGAATTGACACTAGATTTTCCTCCAGGAGTGGCAGGAGAAAATTCGAGTTCGAGTCGGAGAGTACAGTCTCAGTCGATAACTGAATGTTTGACTGAAGTCGGAGAAGACACAATTTGCAGGTAACACACCACACCACTCACAATCAGTTTCAGTAAATAATCAATAATGTCTAATTAGATAGATTGGATACGACAGTGGAACACACCAACGTCCATGAAAGAGAAGAAAATGATTTGTTGTTTAGTTTAAAGATAACAGGTTAACTGTAGAGGACACAGCCTTCTCCACTTTTTTGTTCACGGAAGAAGTGCCTTTTGACGATTTTGACGGATTCAATTGATCAGTGTCCCGTGACCCTCTTGTATACTAGTATACGTTGTATCCTTCCCTAAGATTACTTTCCTAGAGGCTCTCGCTGTATTTGTCTTTATCTGTATAAATGTCTGTTCGGGACTGTACTCCGTTACAGGATTCAAGATGTTCTATTGAAAGGTCAAACTGACATTATCGTCAGTATTACAGCTGCTAGTGCATATATTGCATACATGTTCATCAACATGAATAAATGATACTGCATGCAGTGGTCTTCCCAATCCGATTCTTCCGAAACATCTGCAAAATCTGCATAATATCCTGTAGAAGAAAAAAAACGTTTAGTTCTCGTCCGTTACTCTTTATTTATTTTTGTATTTCATATTTCAGTAGTTGTTGGTAGTCAGAGAGTCACGTTCTAGTTTTAACTTTTACACAATATTTAATAAACTAGAACATGTCTAATTAGGTTTCTATTTCTGTCGCAATAGTTAAAATTTAGAGTGAGCAGACAATAGTGTTATTGTAGTGAGCTATAGTGGAAACAAGTACAAAGGAATCTAGAAAATTCCGCGTAAAACATAAAATGTCAAATGCTATGCTGCTTTAAAATTGATTGCACATTCTAAGGCTTAGAATAAATGTATTGACTGACGTTAAAATTGAAAGAGGAAAGGTCAGTGAATAATTTGTCAGGGAAAATGTGAAAGGTATAATTGGCATAATGTACAGAAATTATAGAAAGTATATGCAAATATAAAATAATTAATACCTTGCAGTGTTTGGAAGACGGGATGATTACAAATTTATTGTAATCACGTTTGCAGTGAAGTAATGCAGCTACAATCAGTGTGACAATGATACCAGTCTCCAGTGGTGAAGTGATGTCTTCACGTCACTTCGGTAGCCGAAGATTATCGACAGAAGCTGAATCAGCAGTTTAATGATGTCTTGAAGTCTTGATCTGTGTTGTATTGAATTACATTGAACTTGACATAATGTGGAATTAGAAACTGCAACGTAGTAGAAGAGTAAGTGTGAGTTAAAATGTAGCACGGCACAAGTAGTTTATTAAAGCCTGCTCATTAAATTGCAGATATTAAAATGATTGGAGCGAGGAGTCGTGTCAGATTAAAGTCACAGACAACAGACAGAATAGACAAACAAAAAGTTAAGTAGTTAGCTAGGCTAGTCTAATTTGTAAGAGCAAATGTTTTGGCATGGCACAATGACACAAGATGACCCATCCACTGATAGCAGAATATCAATTCCTCGATGTGCCCAACAGACAACTTACCTTATACGTTGGTTAGCTAGGTATTGTTATGTTGGCAGACAGTCGAGGCGAGGGATACGGCTAGAGTCGTGAACTGTATGTGTAGATTGAGAAGTTGTTGGAAGCAGTGTAGAAGTGTAGTGTTCGTGTAGTGTGGAGTTGAAGCACGATAGTGCAGAGAGTCTAATATTGGGAAACCTATCATAGTTTAAAGTATTACCCGAGTTCATTTGTCGCAACAACACAAGTCCGCAGCTTAAGATGGTTTTCGCATGTGTTATGTATTATACTGCATTCGGTATTCAGGGACGAAAGGAAACAAACCACCACCATCCAGTCCATATGCACCAGCAAAAAGATCTGACAATGCACTGCACTGTGTGCTCTCTCGCTTCTACAGTATGGGAACTTTTACAGCAAACATACGTAGCTACCTACCTACATTTTATACACTGAGCCTAACTAAACGAAAAGGACTCGGCACAATTCCATTCTCTCTCTCTCCCTGCCAGTCTGCCTGCCTTTATGATGTATAGAGCGAGAGAGATTCTAAGTTCTAGAACATGTACACAGCTCTACAAAGCACAAGATGATCAAGTCAAGTCAATAAATGCTGTCTTCTTCCCCAACTCACACAATTCAAATCCAAAGTAGACGCAAAGGCAAAGCAAATGCAAAATTTCGTACGCCAAACCATGCAATTAACAACTTTTATATTTACGCTACAATAACTAATGAACAATGATCCTTACTCCCTGTGAATGCCCACCTAGGCAATAAATAATCCCTAATAAGTACTACATTACTAAATATTATGGAAATAACATCCTCTTCTTTCCTTTTTCACAACAAAAAATCCTTGTAATTTTAATACTTGTTTCCAAAACTAATTCCCTGGTTTTCTATCTACACGCCAAGCTAACAACATGCAGGTCACTTTGGCTTCATGTCATAATAATTCTAGAATTTCTAATTTCTGAGTTAACACGGCACAATCCTGACGGCGACGACGGGATAAAGCCATCTCAAAATAGAGTAACGAGCGAGGTCTAGCTGAATGCCGCACAACCACACAACTTCCCACTATATGCCCATTGGCGTAACCAGCAGCCATGGGAATGGGCCCTGGGAATGCAGGTTAATTGAATTATTGCCATATGAATGACAATTCCAAAATTCTGAGAAACATTATTTGGTCCATAGTCTCTTATTATTACAACAAAAATATCGAAAGATACATGTGCAATAGATTACTTAACACCACGGCACAGGGCTGGGTGTTAATACTGGGGCACAAAATGTACCGAAAAAACTGTTTAAAGAATGAGTAACGTCATAAACTACAAAATGACTGGAAATATTTTTATACATAATTACTAGTTACTTAATATTATGTGACTCTATTTCAAATGCCTTTTGCTTTTAAAAACTTCGTTTTGTCTTGGAAATTTGTTTTGAGCTTATTGTCGATAGTTATTTTTGCACGTCCATTAAATACGAATCGATTACCCATTTACCCCTGTTGGAAATACGCGTCGGCATTATTGTATTACTCTTGCTGAGGTACATGTCGTATTTACAGGGCTTTTTGTATGTATGCAGTAGTTGTTAGTAATAATAACCGATTTCTTTGACCTTCCTGATACACACTTATTTATCAGCTTTTTTATAGCCCAATGCATGCCAAAATATTTTTTGCTGGCCAATCACCCATAATATGGTAGCAATTGCATATGTTGATGTGCATCAAACGTCAAACTTTTAAAGGGCAAGAATACGAACAACGAACTTTATGCATCTCATATCCAAATAATTATACTATTAGTAATAATAATATAATACTATGTACTCGTGTAGGTTCTAAAAACTACAAACTACGGTTTTTATCCGATTGTGTAATATTATATTCAACATGAATATTAAATATTTTGACCTTCGTTTTAAGATTTTCATTTAAATGTAGAGATTCTTGGATGGATGTAAAAAACGAAACCAAAGCAAACACAAAAAGGAGTTTTGAAACAGAGAATAATGAGACCATGAGAACATAGGACCTTTACTGTCTCATTGGATTTAGTTAAAAGGGCTATCAAGGAGATTACAACAGGAAATGTGCGAAAGTACGGACAGTACGGAGAATTGAAATGAAAGCTGCGAAATCGATTCTTGCGGAAGAAGGGAATTTCCATGAATTTCGGGACTGCATATTATTACCGTTCTATTTTGTAGTTCTGTAAGCCCTCAAAAGGTCGCGGACAAACCGTTGTGGCGGGGGATTATAAAAACTCAGCTGCTGATGCTTAGTATGTTATTACATTTATTATTGGAAGTTGTATAGAAGGTGCATGGCAATGAGTCAAGAGTATTACGTAATTAGGTTTCAGTGAAAATTAAACCCACGTTTTTTGCTGTGCTGTGGAAGTGGAGGATAAGAAACAAACACTATCAAGCCAAAACCAACTACTTTTGTTAGTACCTATTAGTTATTGATTGAATTCCAATTTATCAATACCCATTGAAGCTTTTTGTGTAGCTACAATACGATGACTGACTGAAAGAGAGTGAAGTAAGCAAAACACCATTTATCATTGACTGATATTTTATAGTTAGATTTAAGACATTTAAGATAGACATTTAAGAGAAATAACAAGTGGCAAGATAATGATTATAACTGGCAAGTTAATAATATTAGTTAGATTGTTTTTTGACTCTTATGTATATATATCATTATATTTCACCGTTTTGTAAATATTGAATATTGTTTATTATTTGTTTTTGTTCAGCTGGAGAATGATGAGTCATAGGCAATAACATACCAAAATATCAATGCTACAATTGGAAGAACTGGCAAAAAACTACAGACAACAAAGAGTCAGTAACTTGTAACCATTCATCACCAGCTGTCTGCTATGGAAGCTTATCAGTCATCGGTTATGGAAAAACTGGTAGGTCATGGGTATTTTTTTAGTGTTTTTCTAAGGAATGACCATTTGGTAGGTACTCTAGGTATTTGATAAGAACTAATTTGCTACTGAATGTAATGGAAATAAGGTATTCAAAATAGTCGGTCGTTGACCATCGTCTTGGAAGGAAATCTAGACTTTATAAATTGCAGTTGTTTTCCAAAGCATTGTTTTTACTTTACAGGAACTTCCTGGTGCTGTGTTTTAGGCTGGCTGCTCGTGGCTTCCCTAACTTATTGTAGATACTCATTTTGAATCCTCATTCGCAAAAGTAAAAAAGTCCATTTTACTATTGTGGCATTTTAAATTTTATTGAATGTACAATTTTTTGTTATAAAATTTGTCAGGGAATTCATGGAAGGATAAGAAAGGAGCTTGTTAGTGCTACAGTTATTTAGAAGTGGTTATGGTGAAACTATTGTCTAGAATTTTAGTTCAAAGCCTTACAGCAAGTAAAACAATAGTAAGATCGTTAATAAACAATACGGGCATGAATTTAGAATCCGAACATGTAATTCGACTGTCTGACGGCAATTTTGAGACTTTAGCCGAAGCGTGTGCCCGGATCCTTAGTGAGGGTGGAGTGATTGGAACTCCGACAGACACGATTTACGGGCTCGCAGCTGATGCACAAAATAATAAAGCCATCGAAAAAATTTATGAAATCAAAGGGCGGGATTCTGAAAAGCCGATAGCCATTTGTGTTTCTGAAGTGGATGAGGTGTACAAGTGGGCAAACGTCACAGTTTGTTCGTGGTGTCTCGTTGATCTCCTTCCAGGTCCAGTAACTTTAGTTTTCGAAAGATTGCCAGCACTTAACCCGAACTTAAATCCTAACAACAATCTGATAGGTATACGAATACCGAATAATTCATTCATTCGTGAGTTAGCAAAACTGAACCGCGGTCCCGTGGCTTTGACCAGTGCAAATCGCTCATCTGAACCGAGTACTTCGACAGTACAGGAATTTAAACCTTTGTGGCCGCACCTGGATTGTGTTGTTGACGCCGGTTCTTTGCATAGAGATGATCAAAGTGCCCAAAAGGCTGGAATTGGATCTACCGTCCTTGATTTATCAACTAAAGGGCATTTTAGTATTATCAGATATGGAAGCGAATTCCACAAATACGCTTCCATCCTCCGAGACAAATATTCTATGAAAGAAATAGTTAAAGATCTGTGATGAATTAAGGTGCAGTTTTTCGTCGAGAGAATATTCTTATACATTCTGATTTTCTTCATATTTAGACATTCGACAGATAAAGACAGTTTTGCTATATAAAATAAGTAATTAGGACAATGTCTATGCTCCGTAGAGTGTTAGATAGGGATAGTGTCGTAAAGGCAAATTTAGTGGAAAGGTTAGTGGATTGTGTGAAAGAGTTGCAGCTGAAATACGCAGCTGAAAATGGGGCAGCCCTTGTGAACGACGAAGCGACGAATTTCTTGTGCTGGATATTAGAAGCTGTGTTTATCCACGGCCTTAAAAACCGCTTTATCAAGACTGTCTCTTCAATTTTATCTTCCGGGCGCGAGAATAATGTTCCGGATCCTTCTTTCTGGCATTTTGTCTTGATATTTTGCCACCAACAAGATATCATGGAAATCGAGAAGTTTTCCTTTATCCACACTGACATTGGAAAATGCCGGGCTTGGCTCAGATTCTCATTGAATCAAGGTGCCCTCATTAGTTTCCTTCAGATGATGATAACAGATAAGAGCACCCTGAAGGAGTACTACAAACCCACGGCTTTTCTTCGAGATGCTGAACGCTTCGACATTCTCAAGAGCATTTTGTACGGCATCGAGTCCTATCACTTTCAGTTGGCATGCAATTCCAGCTTCTTAAATGCCTGGAACTACGTTCCACTTAGTCTCGTCGGTCTTCACACTCCCTCGCATTCTCAAGAGTCAATTAGTCAGGGAGTGGATGTGGCCCAGAATATGAATTCCAAGGACCTGCAAGCGTTGCCGACTCTTCGCCAAGGAAGGACCCCACCAAAACCTCATGGCTTTCCGCCCAACTTTGAAGATCACTACCGCGCGCCTTTGTTGGAAGAAGATGCGGCACTCCGAGTGATTCTCTCTTCGAAACAGTCGAATTCCAGCGGGGCGCCCTCACCCTCGTCCAGTAGAAGAAGTTCTGACACGACTCAACCGAGCAGAGAGCAGTTGGCCTCAGTTACCCTGTCCAAAGTATCTCATCAAAATTACCATAGCCGCCCCAACCAGTCTCATATCCCAGCCGTTAACTCGGCCAATGAAAACCAGAGCCAGAGTCGTAGCAAAGAGAATCCGTTTGACTCTGGCATCGGCTCCTCGGTGTCCAGTGTCACCAGGGAGCTCCAATTTCAACCCGAAGTGCCATTTATTACGCTAAATACTGAAAAGCCTCCTGTGATATCGCCAGCTGAAAGTGCAACCAAGAAAACTAAAACGAACAATTATGAAAATGGAGAGATGATAAAGGCAAGTCACGATAGACAACAGCGACCATCTCCGTCGGTGGCTGTAGATATTCCCAGTCCTGACGTCAGTGATGAATCCATGAGCTATGCTGCTCTTTTTGAAACCTATAACAAGGACAAGTCGGCAGGAACTCCAATCATGAATAGCTTCATCCTGGAGAACGAAGACCTCATCAATTCATCTTTGGCCGTCAGCTCCTACAGTCTGGAGGAAAACCGCAGCGTAAGTCAAAACATTTTCTTACATCCTTTTCCCTCACCACAAATCTTTCTACTACGATAGTCTTAATATTTACCTCTCAGCCTTTTCGTTATCTCGTACTGTGGGCTATACGACAATTTTATTACTTCCTTTGTATTAGAGCACTGTGACTCCAGTTGATCAAGTTGTGGGATTTGAAGTTATTTCGAATACTTCTAGCAGTGGACAGTTTTCAGATATGGTCAGTTTATAACTTATTGGCTAAAATTCCTAGAGTTCATTTAATTTAATAGTTTCCTATAAACGTCACTCAATATTTTGAATACGATTAAATTGTTAATGCATTTAAAAATTTTTGTTTGGGTCTACTAGTTTCCGCATATCAATACTTTTATACAGAAGATTCCGAATGAAAATGGCATGGACTCGCAAAACTATCGGTGTAGACATTGCTTAAAAGATGTTGGCATGATTTACCAACCTGCAAGGTAATTGACATTGCTAAAGATTAAAATATTAATGGACTAACACCTGTTTTAATTAAATTAATCTGCATCGTATTTTTACTGTGGACGAATACAGGTTGTGTGGTCTAACTGGCAGCTATTACTGTGGTGATTGTCATATTAATGACGAATTCGTAATACCGTCTAGGATACTACTTAATTGGGATTTTAACAAGTATGGTGTTAGCAAACAAGCAAAAGACTACTTAGAAGAAATTTTATATCGGCCTTTGTTTGACGTTCAGGAAATCAATCCAAAGTTGTATGATGAAATTGAAGAGTGTTCTGAAATTCAGGTAAATATCTCGTTTTAATCAATAATCTCGGAATTTCATAACGGGAAATTAAATGTCAAATGGTACAACGTCATGAAACGACTTAATTCGCATTTCAAAATTTTATAAGCGCTGTCTGAGAAGAAAACCCTGATAAATATTACCTCTTTTAGTAAATTGTGGAACAGAATATTTATTGATTTCATTTTCATTTGATTTAGAATCTGCGGACGAAACTTACATCTATTTCGATTTATTTACGGACATGCAAATCTGCAGTAGTGGACTTCACAAAAGACTCCTGGCCAAATGAATATCTCTATGAAAATGTCCATTTATATTCACTTTCGGTATGTACCGTTACAACATTTCCCATTTGAAAAAAATTATAATTTATAGTTATAAGATGAGCGACTAAAAATATCTTTTGATTTGAATAATATCAAAATTTACAGGACTTACTCAATATTCCTAATCGTACCTTGACCTCAAATTTAAAAAAGTTGGTTAGCACTGGCAAAGCACATATTACATCTTGCGAATTTTGTGCCCAGAAGGGCTTTGTCTGTGAGATATGCAAAAATCCTAAAGTGATATTTCCGTTTGACTTGGACCTCATATACAAGGTACAGTTCCCAGTCTTTTTAATCGCCATTTATTAGTTTAGGATACTCTTACCTTTTGTCAGTAATTTTTTAATTTGAAGTAATTTTTATGACAATATTTTTTAATAGTGTGCGTCCTGTGGTGCTGTTTATCATAAGGAATGTATGAATATATGCAAGCCATGCCCTCGTTGTATTCGGTGGAAGAAATCTACAAGCGATCAAATCTGTGACGAGAACGAAAAAGACCTGTAAACGCATTTGAAGACATTTGAAGTAAACACAAGACGATATTCTTGCTTACCATTAGCCATTAGTTTCCATCATTCAATAATTAATATCACTTAACGATAAGTTTCAATTTTAATATTTACCCACTTATTTACCTTACATTTAGAAATGTTTGACTAGTTTAGACTTATTCACATAGTTTTAATAAGTAGTTTGTAGCAGAATTAAATTGCTTTTACTTCGATTTATCAGTTTCTACTTTAACATTGACATTTATTCTAATTTGAATGTATTTAATATTTGAAGTCTTAGTAAAGGTATAGTATGATTGACATGTTTTTGGTTAGTTGCTTTATTCAACTTTTGTTTGTTTTTGGGAGACTCTAAATATTTATAGAGAAATGAAAATCTAAATAATGTCTTATGAACGAGAGAAAAATTGTCTAATTAGTAATATTTTGTTGACTTAAGGCGATCAGAAACTATGATACATTTTTGGTATGTAGTCATTTTTGTATTTTAAGGATCTGAAATTAAAGAATTGATTGCAACAAGTTGCATTACTTGTATTTCAATGTTAGTAGTTACGTTCAGATATTCATACAGAAAAATGGCTTTTTAGTGTCATATTTTATAGAAAATTAAATTGTTAAGGCGGAAATTCTTAGAAAATGCAGGGTTACGCTTCTAATTGGCGAAGAAACGGTTTTATTTAGTCCTACTCTGCAAAGAAAGCGTACCTAAGGGCTTTGCAAAGTTAAGCCAATCTTAGTTTGCAAATACCGAGAATTCACCAAAATACTACTCTATGCCAACTAATTTTCGACAATCATAGTGGTCGAGATGGTAGTTAGCATAGTTTGATTCGCATTTAGCATCCACAAACAGCATACCTATCACCAAAACTGAAAAATACAATTAGGATATAAAAAGGGGAAAAATTAAAACTACTACATAGGTTCAATAGTAATAGTTTGTAGATCTGTTGTGTCGTGCGACTGTTGTCTTGTTGCCACGTACAGATACAATTTTCATTTAGCCCCTTACACCCGACTCGAGAAGAAAAATGAAATTTTGTGATTTCAAAGTCTCATTTTTATGCATGTAAAAGATTCATCGCCCAGAGTTTTGAAGCTACAAAGTCGTTGTTGGTCTTCCCGGAAAGCGAAAAAGTTTCTAGACAAAGTTACATCCTTCTTTTTCTCACTTTAGTATCTTATCCGGAGATATGCCTGCATTTTTTTCGTTCTTGCTGCATATCCAAATAAGAAACCAAAGTGAGAAAAAGAAGGACCTAATTTGTTCAGAAACTTTTTAGCTTTCCGGAAAGACCACCTCCAGGCGGCGAATATTTTTTCCCAAAAAAGAAAAGAACAATTATAGTAGTCAGAGGAGTCGCCTTGGGCACCTTGACTCTCCCCCGCTTAGTATGTAGTTTAATGCATTTAATGTTTAGAAAAAGAAATGATTTTTGCCATTTGTCAATTGCTTAGCAGGACTTTTTATAGTCCGTCTTTGTCATTGATTATAAAACCTTTTACAGGCATTTATTACATAATATTTTTATCTTAGTTGAATAATACAAATGTATCCATCGTAGTCAATATTTTCGACTTTCTAGATTCTGTAGTATTTATAGGCGAGCAGCTAGTTCAGATTAGAAGATAGCGGAACTTGAACGAAAAGTAAAAGACAATGGTTTATATTTACACAATTACACATATCCATGTAAATCGTGTGATGTAAAGAACATGAGTGAAGGGATGACGTCTTGTAGTCGTATCCCCTTATATCCTAGAAGAGTATGATCACGAAAGTCAAATGAATTGGAACGAAATAAAATTTTAATTGATGTATTTTCCGTTTTGTAACAATAATCACAGCAAATGAAACTGTTGCGTGTCTGCAATTTACAACTGAGATTTTGTAGTAGGTGGTATATTATGTATATCTATTTTGTATAGCCATACAGGCTGTGTCTGTGTAATAAGAACTTGGCAGCTAACTTAAAATAGAATAAAATATTAAGACGTACAGTCTTAAATTAGCCTATAGTTAGTGTAGACACAAAAACAGAGTTACAGTTCAAGGAAGTGTTCATATTCATATTTATAATAATTATACTGATGTAATGACAATATTCCATTAGCTATGTAAGTACTACAGGTAAATTTCATAGTCGTATATCTTAGTAAACACTGAATATTAATATTAGCATTGGCCTTTGTCAAGAAACCAGCCGCTAATTTCCAATTGTCACCAAAAACACGAATAGTGAATTAAGTCTAAAATAAGTAAGTATATTTAGCTAGTTTTGTTTGTCACAACAGATGTAGAGTATCCGTGTTTATTAAAAGTACCTACCTACCTACATAGTCGTAAAAGTTATAGTAATGTCTATCCATCCATAATACTAAATTTAATAATATAACATTGATATAGTTGGTGGAAGTACCATAATAATATAAGTGTATTTAGTAATTACAATTCTTAGATGAGCTAGAGCAAGAAAAATATTATTCCCGTCTTTTCCGTCGTTTGTTCAGCAAAGGATTGTTAGTGTTGTCTAGATTCTTGATTTGCACGGCATCGTAGTCTACGCGCATCGTGGCAAGTGATCTCATCATCTCATCTTGAACTTCAGGCCAGGCTTCCTCTTCTTCCTTCAGCACTCGCTTTGTGTGCAACGGAGTCTGGGGCACTTCCGTATATTTCTGTAACACAACCACCAACGTCCCCATATTCATTAGCTCTTTCTCATTTTCAAATGCATTTGTCTCTGCACCCGCAAATTCTATTTCTAGGCGGAAATAAGCGTTCACACAAAAACACACAGAAAAAGGGTGAAACGAGAAAGAAGAGAGAATAGGGTTTTTCTTCACTTCGCTTTCTTAGTTATAAATACTCCTACTCCTACCTATTCTTATTCCTAATAGATAAAAAATCACTTTTAGGAAGATTACATTATTCCTGCAGATGTATTATGGAGCAGGGAGTGTTTGGCGCAACATAAAATGCAACGTTGAGAGATAAGCAATGAATTCCGAGTTTTAGTCGATGGAATCTATTTGGGATGTTAGCCTCCATTCTCACTTCCTAATTAAATCTTGGAAATAAATTCATGGAAAAAGTTCTGCCAAACTTTGTTAAATTTAGTCCCACGCTTGATTTATTTTAATTTCCATTGGGTTACATTTGTTTTTCTGCATGTTACTAATGCTTTTTAGTTAGTGAGGAGGCAGGAAACTATTAGATTAACTACTCTGGAAAAGGAAATAGCCATATCTACCTACACAAGTACTTAAAGTGCAAAAGTTTTAGCAAACTAAACTCCTCACGCGACTTTGGACCAACAGATCCCTTTAAATGGGAGCCTAACATGCAAATACATGTCATTGTCAACCGTACAATCCTTTCTAATTAGATGAAGGAAAATATCTATTACCAAAGTGCTATTTTACTCTGATTACAATTATTATTTGTGGCCTCGTCGTTCCTTTGATTAGTTTTCGGATTCAAGTGGAACGCAAAGACATTGAAAAAGTTTTGGCTCTACTAACTCTCTGTTGTGGATTGTGGAATGGAAGTTGGAATTCTAAATTCAGGAACACCGTCCTAAAGACACGGAATCCTTCAAAGATATTCCGTACATTGGCAAATGAGTATTTATTTACAAGTTTTGGCTTTCTGTTACGCATTCTAATCTACCTACTTACTGCATGATTATTTCAGAGTGCTCCAGTTACATACATTAGTAGATTCAGGTGAGTTGGCGTCCTGTGCCCTTTTCTTAAAGTTTGCAAACAGTAGAGCCCGCTATTTCACTAACAACTAACAGCCGTTAAAGTGTGTGCAAGCAAATACAAGAAACTCTGTGTCGTCTCAGTCTGCTTTCTGTTCATGTCATGTTTCCAGTTGAATCTATTTAGATTAATACTTACACATTAGACTAGACTATGCCGAATGCTGAGAGCTGTCTGTCGTGTCATAAGAAAAACTTTTGACTCTGAATAGAAAACAGAACGTGCCTGCCAAACAATCTGACTAAGCCAACTGCTATAAATATGTTCCTATGACTCATGAATGACAAAATGTTGACAAAAAACTTAAGTTTACAGTTCTAGCGAATCAGTTGCTTATTAGCCTACTCCTATTTGTCTTTCTGGAATCTCCATTTCCACTATTCCACTTTAGTCGCATTAAATCATGATTCATATTCCTTCATTCCTTGCTCTCTTCCGTCACACAAGTTGCCTGCTGTCTACAACTTAAACTACTCTCGCCAACTCAAACAATATCAACAGACTCGGACAAATGAGAATATTACTACAAAAACTGCAATTTGTTTGCATAGGTGAAAGCCAGTATAATACAGAAATACAAATATCTAAAAATATTTATTTCGCATGACGCTATAAAGCTTAAATGTTATCACAGTAAAAATAATAATATCCTGAATCATATAATGAGCATAGCTAATTAGTTGCAAACGAACAATGGTTCCTATTATCCAATTACAACTTGTAGGGGAAATGAATGCCAACGACAACTAGACCTAATGAGATAAATATTATGTGAGATAAAAATCACGAGGCATTAAAATGTGAATTAAGTGACTAATACGAGAACTAAACTGCGTAGGTTAGTTATTATTAATGGCATCTTAAGTTGGTGGTCTATTAGCTAAATTCGATTGGTGTGAGAATGCACACGATTTGAAAACTGTTGCCTGAGCGTGCAAACACTAAAAGAATAGTTTCCGAACCATTAAAATTTGCACGCCTACTTAACCTTCACTGTTATTACTCTATGCATTCATAAATATTATAATTATAATTATAACCAGTAAGATGGCATCATGTCAATAAACTTCACGTGACAACTTTATGCTAATATATAGTCATTCTGTTCCTGATGTAAACAAGAGCAAGGCTATGTCACAAAACCTCTGCGATTAAATCCCTAAAAATAAAGGCAGTTACACACGTCAGCTCTATTGTGTGTAATTGGGAATGACAGGAAATTCCATTGCAATTAATGTCAAAGACACGTGTCATTTGACGCTAAATCCTTGAGCTTAGATGTATACACCTACAAATAGATACCTGTGTAAATGTCAAGGTGCTAGCTAATAAATTATAGATAAATCTTCTAAACCCTTTTCAAAAACTCTTTATCTATGTATGAACATCAAGACTATAGCGTGTAGTAGTCAAAAAGTAAAGGCTTGACACATGAAACATCATGGAATCCTGCAAATGATGTTAAAAATGAGAGGATGTGCATTTTACGACATTTATCCTTTCTCTGGCGCATCCCCTGACATGAAAACTATTATGTCCCTTATTTGTGTTGATGAAAATAATGTTTTGCCCTTGTGTAGATGAGAGGATGAGGCGCATGTCATTGTAATTACGTATTGCCTGTGCGGTGATAATTAAATTCGCTCATGCACATTTCATAACTACTTACTTATAAACGTGTGCACGGATGAATAATTTAAATGATGTAATTTGGAATGACACTATTGAATGTCGTGCAATTTGTGATCGTGAGTTACTTAATAGAAGTGATTACATTATGTGGAAGTGGAACTACTACAGAGTAATCTGTGAGACTTTAGTTGCCAAATTCCTGTTGGGCTTATGAGGATGTCTAAAAAGATGATGAGCTAGGCTATTTTGAAGGCGTGCTGTCCTGTAATTAAATTGAGCTGTAATAGGCAAACCGGTATATAGTGATCTCTAAATTTCTAATGGTAAAAGGGTGCAGATGATAAGGAGGACGATAGAAAGACGAGATGAATGAGATAGTGTAGCAGAATAGAAATAGAATGGTAACTTTATTGTTTTTCTTAAAGGGTTTTGTTAGTTTTCGTTTCTAACGTCAATAAATAAATAGCTATAAAGTAGGCACAAATGGGTTAATTTCATAATGCATGGATTGCAGTTTAGAAAATGGTTATAAGATACTCAAGGTATTTATAGGTAGGTACTTAATTGTTATAGTTAGTTTAGTTAGGTATATAGCACACACAACACAGTCTAATGTTCGCCGACTTCCATTTAAATGAGCTCGAAAAGTTATGATCAGTATTAGTCGCGGGTGGGGCGGGGCGGAAATGGCGGGAGAATATGGAGCTAGAGTTTATGCAGACATCAAGAAGAAGAGATAGAGGAGGAGGAGGACGACAGAGGGGTAGAAGTACGCGGATGATGAAAAATGTCAGAGGAACTTACAGAAACCCATCTATTCTGCACCACTTGGTCTATTGCGAGACGTTTCGTGGGATCTGTGCACAGCATCCCTTTGATAAGATCTTTCGCGTCTTGAGACACATCTCGCCATTCAGGATTCGGAAAGTCGTATTGTCCAGAGCGGATCCGGGTTTTCATGCCGGGAGAGATTGCCAGACCGTGGTTGCTGTAGAACGGAGGATAGCCGCACAATCTACACACAGAAATCCCGAAATCAGTTCAACTCAAATGTCGGGCCTTCTAGAGCGTGACTCGGCTAATTGGCCACGCTACAATCTCAGGCTGCCCTCTTCGCTACACTGTGTCAACATTCTTCAATTATCCCGAATATCCCTAATTTACATAAACATTTATGTCTCTTTAGACCTTCTCACTGTAAACGTCTACGACTACACATAGCCGGGTTTTGGCAGACTGAATCTACTGCGTACTGCCATCCTATTTATTATCAACAAGGAATTTCTGTAAAGTTCAGACTATCCGCTCCTAACAGCACTCACTACTATAAAGTACTATACCAACTAAATAATTCTGTCTCGTCTCTTTCCCATTACTTTTTATTGAATGATCACAGGAAATTTATCATCCTGTACATTCTGATTAATAAAACAACTTCTGTCTGACTAAGATATCTTAAATCCCTGAGTTGCTAAATTGCTAAATTGACTGTGGATAATACGATCTGCTTGAATTAAGTCGGTGTCTCTGTCTATATAGTCTTTTGGCTAAACATTTCTCTAGCATCCTTTTTTCTACATAATATCTAATCTTTGCTGTTCACGATACGATCAACCATGGAATTTAATTTTTACGCTAGGGAATAAGATTTTTGTTGCGGCCTTCGTCCAAACCCGGTTACAAAAGAGCATTCTGAGGCAAGCAGAAGTCGAAATGAATGACACTGTTAAGTTAACAATTAGCGCAGGATACGGTAGTGAATTAAAATATAATGGAATTTTTTAACGTGTAAGAAATGGCTACCTAACGACTTCTGTTGACGTCAAAACACTTAGCTCTTTTTAAATGCTAAGAAAACTTTTTATTGGGGATCTTAGAAAACTTAATAAGGACTTTCTTCTTTTCTTTCTTCTAATTAGCGTGGCTCTTTGTCTAAATAAAAGAACTGTCAGCTGGAAAGAGCATAAGTGGATACAATGACCTCTTCGCCATTTGTGAGATGAATTCAAAATTAGATAAATAGCAGAGCATGTTAAAGTTCTAGATAAATTGAAATTGATTCGATGCGTTTATGACGCAAATGTGAAGGGATAGGTAAAGAAAGGAGAAACTTACAGTATGTACATAATGACTCCTAATGACCAAATATCGCAGCTCTTGTCATATTTCTCCGGTCCCAAAACTTCAGGAGCTAAAAGAAAAAACGGAAAATAATTTCATTATAGCCCAAGAGAGGAAATATCATTTGAGTAGCAAAGTCGCGTCACTCTCGTCTCCGTTTAGTATTCATAAGAGCTACAGAACGAGAGTATAGAGATTATCAGAACATCAGAAAGAAACCAGAGAAAAAATATGTAAAAGGAATAATACTCAGGAGCACTGACGTGCTCAAAATAATTTATGTCATCTGCATACGAAATTCGGATTTGGAATCTCATGGACGTAGGCAAGTGAGATAAAGCATATTGTGATAAGTCATCTGGGGAAAACTTTTCCGTATCTA
>JABASI010000852.1:0-31157 GCA_019776505.1 Tomocerus nigrus
AGATTTTCATAAGAGAAATTTAAGACGGAATCTCAAACGATTTTAGTAAATGGTATTATTTGAATGAGTTGTGTAAAATGAAACTCGTAGTGTTGCAGATATCATCAGTTCGCATTTAAACGTTCAAACACTGAATGACATATTTTTCATAAATAATGAGTATAACGAGGTTGCACAATATATTTTCCATAATAACAGATTGTTTATTTCTTTTTTTTGACATAGCAATGCAGGAGAACAATTCAAACTACCTTCAATTAAAAATGAAACACTTTTGTTTGTAAACCGTTGACATGAAATGTTAAATTAATTATAATCAATTATTAAAAAAATAACTGTAGATTGGTAATATTTCCTGTGGCAGCATTTGTATATACTGTGCATATAGACATTTGTACAACAATAAAAAGGAAAAGATCTTTATTTCATTATTGGAGCAAAAATAGGGACGAATTCTTTAGATTGGAATATTTAAATCATGCTCAGTATTGCATTACATTAGTGCCCGAAAGCAAAAAAGGATTTGGTTTGAGTTAAGTTGATTTTGATTGTCGCTTGTATCATCTTTCCTTCATTACTCACTTCACTTACTCTCTCGTTCCCTGTGCATAAGAATACATTAGTCGCAGTCGGTAAATACAAATAATATTATGTGCGTATATGCCTTCTGGCCTCTATTTGTCCACGGAGTTGAAAAAAAGCACAATGTGCTTTAATTTACTTTTTCAATTTTATCAGCACTCTACTTTTTCCAGACAAGGAGTCTCCCTCAATCTCTCTTTCTGTTCCTATCAATCCATTCCATGCTCTTTCCCCACCATTTCCTTTTTCACATTACACCTTTTATATTATGACTACGAATATTATCCATATACAGATACCAAACATTGAGAATATTTCTACCGTATTTCCTGAATTAAGTCTATATAGAAATATCGGCCAAAAGAATTCTTTTAATCAAAGAAATCCACCAATAACTTTCTGCGTTTAAAAAAAATCTCAAATTCTCCAAGTACCATTCAGCCCACCATTCGCTTTCGTTGTAGTCTTAAAGAGCATGCTACGCTTTTATTGTATTGTTCTTCTTTTAAAATGATTCAATTGAAAAAGGCTTCAAAACGCTATATAAAATGATTGTAGACGGAATAAATATACATAAGGAACATACACGGATCTTTCATATAAGAACGAGTGATTAGAAGGATGAGACGAGCCAGTCAGCGTTGCCACCCGCCACCCTCGTCAATACGCAATATACTTCTTGTTCAATTTACACGAAAATTAATTAGCTATTCTTTAGTACAAAATGTACCTGTGCATATGCACATTCAAACATACAGAAACAACATTCATTATTATACACAGTAGCTCTCTGGGTAAAAAAGAGTGTCTACAAGAGGAATTAATTCATTCTTCGCGTGTGTGTGTACCTAAATATGTAATACGAGTATGGTTTATACTATACTAATATCATTATTATACAAATAAATGGATATTGAATTACTTGAAATTATGGAAATACAAAGATAATTTGATATTAGAGTTAGGAAACTATTTTAGGCTGCAGCATACTACGTAGGAGTACTAGTATGGAGACTTTATATCATTGCAACTGTGTACAAATACAAAAACATGTTTATGCATATGTATGTAAATAATTATAATAGTGTATGTATCATGTATCTTCTATCTAGCTGATAGATGGACGGGTAATGATATAGAGATGCCTTCTGTTGCCGTAGTCGTAAATATTAGTGGAGATAGTGGCTCGTAGTAAAATGAGAAAGAGTGATGCAGCAATTAAAATGAGAAATTAGATACCCCGTACTAAAGAGCTTATTGTTACAAAACGGCACCAAATCTGTTGCACTGCATATGATAAAAAGTAGGAGATGTATTTTGTTTGCATCATTCCTCAATTACCAGTCCGTCTGTTAAAAGAAATCCCTTGGTTTTGAATACGATTCGTTATGGAAGCTGGATGCAAAAAAGGGAAACTTGCTGTAGCTCTATACGACTAGCCAGCAAAGCCCATTCTATAATCTCCACAGACTTTTATTTCACAATCATTATTGACTCGACTAGCCGAGAACAGAATATCTTTTCCTCCAGATACTTTTCTTTGCATATAATTCGTAATTGCAAGTTACGTTGGAAAAATTGAGATGTATGTACTAATAAGTATTAGACTGAATCACGATGCATTAGACGATCATCCTATCAGCATGCTACTTACATATATATGTACTATTGTGCCGACTTGCTAAAGAAAAAGAAAGTAACGACCTCCGTTTTTCATCTTTTACATATGTTTGTTCACCTATTTACTACCTGCCTGCCATATCTGTTCCCTACATACACGCATGCATATTATTATTGCTAGCAACACTAACACGACTATAGTAATACTCCGAATAAATACAGAATAGCTAAGCAGGCTCGTTTGTGTACTGTATAGAATTACATTATAATATAAGCACTTACAAAAACCAGTCGATTCAAGACTTGTATAAATTATAAAATACGCAGTCTTTTATGTACATCGATGGATTTTCTTCAGAAGATCCTTCATTTTATGAGTAACAAAGTTGCAGTGCATGCTAAGTAGAAAACGCATTTATTATTTCAGCATGATTAAAGGTAAAGTGTAGAAATAGTTTAACGGGAGTAGTAGATAAGTAGTCGATATCTTCTTATAACAGTTTGCTAGAGGATTTGAAAAGATGCAACGGATGTTATAATGCTGGCAATGAAAATAAGAAGAGGAAGGCAGACAATGAAAAGTATTTAAAATAATGCACTTTAGAATTACGGAGGTAGGTAGAGAGCCTAATAAAAGGCGATTGCGTTGCATGCACAAAGTGAGAGAAGAGAGAAAATAGTAGAAACATTAGCGAGTGAGTATGAGGACGAGTGGTTGTTGGTGGCTGTGGATGGAGCGAGCGGGTTCGAAGGAAGAGCAAAGCGTTTGTAAACGAACAGACATCTACTTACCGGCCCCATTATTTATGGGCCCATACCTGCCTAATAAACCTTGATATATTAGCATGGAAACACTCTCTTGTGTTTTCTGATCCAATGCCGAGGCAGACTCCCGCCACAACCTTCTACTCTCCGTCCTAATGAGTTCATCAATTTCCCACTTCCCCGCATTCCCGATGGTCAGGTCAAATCAATCATCTCGCACATCATTCCAACTTTTCAACAACTCTTCCCCATCCACTTTCTTTTATCTCATTTTTCTCCACTTTCACTCTCCCACTCTTCCCTTTCTTACAAAACCATTTACAAGTTTTGCCGATTCCCCTAATTAAAACATATCGTTTTCTTTCTCACCTCGTCATCTCTGCAATAGAATAGTCCCTCCAGCATCTTTCTTCCAAATTCATCTCGTCTTTCTCCATGATTTTTCACGCTCTTACTAAAAAATCTATTTTCTATTCCCGTTCATTCCAAACGGCAAAGTGATCTATTGGCCACATTCATTTTCTAAATCTACTTTTAAATAGTCACACACTAATAATATCATCTTTAAGTACCTATCTGTTGATACATTTTCCTCATTTTCAAAATGCATGAAATTTTCCCACGATTTTATAAAACATACCAGTATCCTACAGATAATTCCCTTCCCTCTGACTCAACTCAGTTCTAATAAGTATATATGGGCCTTCCTTGAATACATCTAATGAAATTTTAATGTCTATCTGTTTTTGTTCCTTATAGTAGAGGGGTTTTGTCTCGTTTGAGTGGAAATATGTAATTAGCACTTGAGCATAACAATAGCCTTCTTTAAGCAAAATACTATCGATGATGCCATACAGAATGACAAATCAAATGGCTTTCTCATTTAGATGGAATTTTATTTACATATTTTGGAAAACGATTTGTCATCTTCATGTCACGTCATCCTAATTCCCTTAGTCGCCATTGAGTAGACTTCTAAGAGGGAAATAGCTTAATAAATAGCATACTATCTAGTCAAGTTTTGCAAGTATTCAAGGGTAGGACTTCATGGTTTAATATATTTAGGTAGACTTATATCTAAATAAGTTTTGTCTTTTCATTACAGCCTCAGTATCTATTGTTACTTTTCACATCAAATTCAAGATATTATTAGATGTGGAGAATTTCCCTGTCAAGGCTAACCCACTTTCCACACTTAAGTCTCCACTCTAATTTTAAGATGCGGGAAGTATTTTCCCTAAACACAGTGAAAGGGTGACGTATATGCATTGATTATTCGACTGTTTGCAATGGAATATGAAGTTTATATATGCAACACATTTGTCTATTGCCTAAAAATAATTAATGAATTAAATATTTTAACTTATGATCGAAAATGCGAATTAAAATTATATGTTTAGATTGAAATCCATTTACAAAGAATAAGAAAGCCCGTAATTAAACGTACGTAACATGTTTGCAGATATAATATTTACGAGACAAGACTCAATACTCCATGAGATTAAAGAAAATTTTGAGAATTCGTGCAATGCCTGAACCCTGTGTTGTTGTATCATTAGCTGAACTGATTGAATACTACAATGAGAACATTCTCATTTCGTTTCAACTGCTATTGTGAATAGTTTAGAGAATGAAAGGAAGAAGTGCTCATTATCTATTATGTATTTATTAGAAAAGGAGTTGAAAATGGGAAAAGGACTATAGACTTCGGTTGGCGAAAGAGAAAATAGGAAAAGACACAATGAATCTAACAAAACAAGAAGAGTTGAGTGAAGTGTATTGGCAAAAGGGAATATTGAGAGAGTGGAGTCGTGGTAAACAATTCTCGCAAGAGACACAATGCGATGATGTTTGGTCGGGAGAGAGGAATATTGGAGTAAAGAAGAATTTTGAGAAGTGGATTCTGTTTTGGAGAAGGAATTTTAATGAAAAGGCAGAAAAAGAGGAGATGCTGGAGAAGAAAGAGAGGACAGGACAAAACAGTGCAGATCAAACCAAAGGAATGAAGGGAGTCAAGTCGGTCGGAGAGTGAGCGGACTCATCCCGCGTCGTAGTAGTCTAGTATAGCCGAGTCAGATCAGAGCTAAAGCTAAACGACACGACGACACAATGCATATTAGAGGAGAGAGAAGATGCGAAGGAGCCGAGGACACAAAGTGAATTCACGGGAAATCGATGAAAAAATAGAAGAGACGGCTTCAAGTGAAATAGTGACACTTTGAATGGAAGATCCTGCACTGGGATCATGACAGAGTGAGTGATAGAGACGGAAGAGATATTGAAAGTGACAGAGCAATGTCAAAACAGAGTGGGATGCTCGTGATTTATTTCTCTGACGACAACCATCCACCGATGGGATTCCAAAGAATAACTGTTATCGCAATAGTGAATGACTCTCTTTCTGGAAATAAATATCTGTCTATTACACACTACACTGTTGATAAAGTCAAGAAAATACAACGGAGCGAGCGACCGCAAATCCACAAGAGAATACATAAATATTACACCAGTTTTTTTCGTTCCGCATTATATCGCGAGAGAGAGAGAGAGAGAGAGAGAGAGTAGAAACGAACTAAAAAAGATAACAGCCCATACTGGTAATGCTTCTAAAGATATCTCCTGGCTCCGTCTACACAGAGCGAGTCAATTTACTATGTATTTCCCGACTAGACATCCATAATAATGTGCTACACAACAAATACACTGGCTTTCCTATACAAGAAATACATAAACGTACATTGCATGCTTAAAGCATACAGATAGATGCAACCTCAACGATTATCCAATGATTCGAAAGAGGAAACTCCCGGGAGCTTCTGGGTTTGCCAAACCTTAAAGTGGAGTGGAATCTACTTACGGGCAAAGATATTTGATGTCGGGCCCGACGAACGATATGGTGACGGAGGAAAGGAACCCAGGTGTGTTTTTTGTGCGGAGGATTCTATGGAACAGATACACACTCACAAGGTGCCCTGCCAACCACATTACGAGAGATGTTAACTCCTCATATATTATTCATATCTCTCTGTAATTTTCACAATTTGTCTTTCTCCGTCCCTTATTATCACAAATGGAACAGAATTCTCCGTGCAATAAACGCGGACGCCTCTTCCCTCTCCGTCCTCTCACATCTCACTCAACCACCTCCATTCTCTCACTTTTGCTTTCTTACACTACTATTCTCCTCTTCCAACCAACTCACCTTTATCTTCCTTCTCGAATTACTACCATCCATTGCAATTTCTGAAATACCCATAAAATCTATGTGGAAATACAAAAACTCATAACGATTTTCAATTTGCTCAATTTAATTTACTTCGTTGGACCTTTCTGCAGTTATTTTACATGTTTTGTATAGAATACATTAAATCGTTACAATTCAATTTCCAATTTTCATAATACTCTTTTTAAATTGTACAAGGCTAATGGCAAAAACTGTGAGAATTGATTACCTATTCTTAATATCTATCATATTTTTAAGGATGCTACGTAGCGCGCATCAGAAAGTTCCTTCAACATAATTAGTAATTCTTAAGGTCATAAGTAAATTACTCGTTCCTTTTTCCATCTAACATTATTATAAGTGGATATCTAAATTCCACATTTATTTATATCATTAAGCGGCGTCATTATGTGGCTTCTAATATTATTTATTTTTAGCTATATTTTATCCCTGCTGTTTGTATACAGAAATAGCACAAAGCGAATAGTATAAATACGTAGGTACCCAGTATGTCGGTTACTGAAGAAATTGCATCTTCATATGTGTGGTCGCAAAAGCGGAAAATAATTTGTAAGTTAATGTATAATAATATTACAATCCTCTCTATGTGAACAGCAATGTTATAAGAGCTTTCTCTAATGTGCTAATCTGCATAAATAATATGAATTGTAGGTTTAGTGATTAAGAAGTGGAGGAAATTCAATAATTTAATGTTGAGTGTCTAATTGCTTTAATAAATGATAAAATGAAATGTAATTGGATGCGTTATCGTCTGAGTAGGTTGCATAAAGAGCGGAATGAATTCATAACCATTTTGTGGGATCTACGACTAGTTTAGTTCTGGTGGTTTGGTTTCGTGTCGTAATGTTTCATATAGTTCGGTAATGTGTGACATTATACTTGGCTCCTGAATGCATTATTTCCTTTCCCCTCTGCTTCAGAGAGAGTCAAGAGAAGAGAGAGTCGGGTGGTGGCGTATAAGAGTTTTCTTCTGACTGGGATCTCTGCAGTACTTTGCTGGGATGGTGGAAAGCCATAAAATATATTGTTATGGGTGATAATGGCATTCTGTTCCATTCTAGTTTGGATGAAAAATGGCAACTATCAATGCAAAATCTGAAGCTCCAAATAAATTTTGTCAATTCGTTTATATGCGGAAATCATAGCTGACATAAATCGAGCCGTACGTTTCATTTCACTTTTGCTCTAGGGAACTTTCACATCAGTTTCTTTTCCATTTCACTAGGATATATGGACAAGTATCACTCTCCTCTTCCAAATTTCCATGCCAGTATCAATATCAATTGGATACACTTGCATAGCCACAGAAAGAAATCGAAAGAAACTGCTTTCTAAACTACCTAAACTAAAAAATAGTGAAATACAAGTTCAATCGACGAGACTGGGGCTGGAGGAGAGGCAGGCAGGCAGGCAGGGCAGAGCTAAGCGTTTGTTCGGCACAATATGTTCTTCCATTCCAGATCATAATAATATCCAGGGACTGCTATTGAATTTATATAGAGCGTAACCATTAGATCACGGAATTATATCATCTGCACATATGTACTATCCGCACATAAGTACTCCTCCTACATACACACACATTTCAATCAAATCAATATTATTATCTAATGCGATACTTTGGTGAATAGTAGGGAGTTACATTACATTTACATAGCAGCTACTTTGACGACTTGACTTTTGCTCACTCTTTCATATCACATCATAATAACCGTATCTTCCTCCTGCCACTTAACTCACAGGGCACCCGTAAAAGCTCTCATCCTTCTTTCTCCAATGCAAACACAATTGCATCTGCTAACCTATCTTGCTAAATATCATATCCTTACATTTTCCCATTCAGTCCCATTCACGATTCATAATGCTCAATGTATTCCGAATGGAGTGCTTGCTACGGAGAGACACTATGGCTTATTTTATAAGATCCTAGTAGAATTTAATTTTTACTCGAACACTACAATCCATTCAATCGCAACCCAAAACCTAATATCGGTTTCCACAATAAATTCATTTTTCATTCGAATCTGACATAAAACAGCCTCTCAGCATTATCACCGCATCTATGAATATCATTTGCCTCCTTATTGCTGAATAACTTTCTATTCAATGCCCACTTCTTCGTATAAATTACCTTCTTATATCCAAAAGATTTATGAGATTAATTCGTCTTGACTTCTAGTGATACTTATGCTACCTTACTATTACCGTATATATTGGTACTTACTCTTGCCAGTACTTATTTCTTCTTGGTATAGACTGAAAATAAATTACCACACGGAAACATTTACTTCATCCAACAAAAACTATTATTACACGGTAATTATTAGTTTTTAATTTTTAATATTTGAATTCACGTGTATTTTTGGACCGATGTATTTATCGCCGCTGACATGTGTACTATGTAATAACATATCCTATTGGAATACTAAGCACTACAATTCGGGATCATAGTACAAATAACAAAGTTGCAACCGAAATGAGGCAATATGCATGAACTTTATACACTGACTAGGCCCCACAAATACAGTCAGAGGTGTATTGGCTAGGTAAATAAACTCTGTCTGTGCATACATAAAGATGTAATTGGAACAGAAGGCCAAATTTAACGTGTAAATATAAAAAGAAGGGGAAAATGGACCAAACTAATAAAATAATGAAATGGTTAGAGTCTCTATGGTGGGAACGTGAGATTAACCAGCAGTAAGTATTGAGTATATATGTTTACAGTGAAAGCGGGTATTTACTCCCGTGTCATATGCTATGCACACTGGAAAATGGGAACTACGGTGAAAGCGGAGCCGAACGCTGCATGTCAACTGACTAAAATATCTGAGTACACAATGGCATCTATAGAAGAAAGCATGCCGAATAATATTGTAGGGACAGTCCGTCAAGACACAAATATGCATACGAGTAAATTATAATAGAATAGAGGGACATCTTTCAGGAATTATTGATTGTTTGCATGCGGTATACACATATTTACCATTTTAAGTTACCTAACTATTTATGTTATAATGAATCAACTTCTAAAAATTTTAGTTTTTCAAATTGTAAATTTTTTCGGATTCTAGCTATGTAGTAGCGGCAATAAAATTTAATTACATACATGCATTATTAAGTAGCGTAGCTGATTTATGGGGATGCCCCGTCTGTTTGTCTATTCGTGCGATACCTCATGAACGGTTTAATATATTTGATTCAAATTCAGTGCATGTGTTCTTGGGGTCCATGCGGCAGTCTCATTAGAAAAGGGGTCAATCGGATGACCCCTTGACCTTTTACAGGATGTACATTACATACATGGTATGTGCGATTATGTACAGATAATGGTGATGTCAAAACCGATGAACCTACTACAGGTCTTGGTGATGCCTTTTAAGTATCCTCCTATTAAGACTATCTTGTTCAAGTCGCCTGCGACGAGATGAGTTCACCAGCAGGTCCCAAAATGTGACAATTCTGGTTGCTGGATTGAGATTGCACGCTGAACTACATTATTAATAAGATTTTATTGTTTTCACTATCTATACTTGAAACCCAATTATTCCTCTGCGTTTAAAATCTGCAATTCGCAGATAACACAATAATTGTATTCACTAAATAAAATTCAATAACTGTAACCACAGGATTTTAAAGACCAATGCCTATTAGTTAAATATCTGCAAGTTGTAGAACACAAGATAATATTTGTATTTACTTAATAAAATTCAATCGGCAATGAGATACGCAATTCAACGCAGTGTGATTTTTTCGAAAACTATTGTCCTAAGATGTGTATGTAGGTACAAATAACTTTAGTAGATTATTTACCTATATTATGGTTGTGATGATCTAAATGAATTGATGTGCCAGGATATCTTTAAAGTATTATTCTAAATCCAGTAAATGTGAACTACAGTCCAATCAAAAGAGTATTTTGTAGCAGACCAGACCCATGAAAACACAGAAATGCATTTTTTGTGTTACTGACATTGTTTCATACAAAATTCACATTTCAATTAACTTTAACTAGATTAATACTAATTTATTTATTTTCTTGTAAATAAAAGTCATAGTGGCATAAATTAGATGGAGAAATTAAAAAATTTCTTTTTTTTACAATTTATTCCTTGGACGCATATAAGATCATAATTCACGTTCATATTTGTGTTAAAAGATTGTTTGTAGGACTATTGTCACTTCTTTACACGTGTGTAATAAAAGGAGAATAAAAATGTCCAATAATATCCTACCTACATTGCATTCGTCTCGTATTTCTATGCGTAGCCTAAGGAGAAAGTGGCTCAGTTGGATTTTAAGGTATAGGTACAAACGAACGACGCTTATGATATTATAAGCAGTCGGATATAAATTATGGAATGTTTTGTGTTCAGCTGATCTCTGACTGGTTTGTTTGCACTCTGTTAGTTCCATATTCTGTGATGGATAAAGTTAAGTGAGAAAGAAGGAGAAAAACAAAGCGAGTGAACGAGTGGCAAGAGAACTGAGAATGAGGAATGGGGCGAGAGCCAGACGGACTCGAAATGGGACTAGAAGCCAGAAATTCATATTACCATCAATTTGTTTTAGCATCAAGGCCTAAGGACACGAAAGCGTTTTAAGTTTGGGGAAAGTGAGAGGAAAGCAAAGAAAACTTAATATTACATGCGTTAGTGTGGCTCAGGGTTATCCCACCCTATACAGCGAATGCTTTCCCTGCATTTGTCTTATATTGATACGGATTTGATATTTATAATGTCCTTTCCCTGTCTTACTGTACTTTCTAGCAACTTTTCCCCGCATTTATGTACATTCAACGAATATTCATATTTTCTTAGATGCAGCATACAGGGATATTACAGTTTCCAACTTTCAAGTGCACATTTATCTTTTGGCAGTGACTATAGTGGATATGTATTTACTGACAGTTTTATTTGTAGTGTCATGTCTTGATCTTGACTGGTAGAAATGTAGTGCATAGCAAAATAAACTGCACGAGTCGTCTATGATGTAAATAAATATGTGCATTTCTTTGTTTTCCATTTATTCAAATTCCTGTAGGCGACAAGGAAGTTTGTATTGTTACAACAGAAAACACGATACGGCGTTCCTATTTCATCTTTCTAAGTCACCAGAAATAATTCGATAGAATAAGGAAGCAAACAAAAAATGATGAAATTAAAAAAGGGACAAATTCAAGTCATAAATTCAAAATAATTTAGTTCTGAGGTATAACTAGACCCCATGTATTCTAAAATTCATCGAATCTTAAGTACCTACTGGAACTGGATGCTTAAACCACATTCAATTATTGTGCAAAATTTTTCTATCCGTTTAATAGTTTAATTTTAAAATCATGCAAAATGTATTATTTCATTACAGGCCAAGCTGTTCATAATGATGAACCTACGTGTATACTTACCAAGGTCAAAGTTGCATTTGTTAGCGTTTCTAGATTAGAAATCTTGAATGTTAGTATTGCTACTAGGTATTGTGGACAAAAGTAGTTTGACAAGAGAAGAAGGATGAAAATTAGTAGCCGTACAAAAGTTTTAAATAATGAATAGTCTAGTTTATGCGGATAGAAAGAACCCCAAGGATTTACGCATAGGTATACATACATTTGCTTATTTATTTTATTAATGTAGTTTTTCATTTTAATTTAGAGGGAAATTCTGTTGGCAAGATGGGACTGTATACTTAATAATAATAATGTGGCGCTGTTAACAGTAAATAAAACAAATGCATATCTACTAGTGTACTTTCAAGCTGATTAAAATTCGTTTCTAAATATTATGCATAATTTCACAAGAGCATTCTCTTGGAGAGTGAGCTGTGCTGTGGCCGCGTGCTTACTTACAAACAACAATTGTGTGAGCAGACAGTAATGTGTTATTAAAAGGAAGAAAGACTTGTACCTGCCAGAGGTTTGCCATATATAACAGAGAGTGTCCTATTCCCCGAGAGTGTAGGAAATGTTGTTGGGCGAGAGTAGTTCGGTTCGGGCAGCAGGGAAAGGAAGGGAAATGGGCCAGAGAAAGGGAAGAATGCATTACATTGTAAGGTAAGTAGAAGACATTGTGTGGAGTGATTGTGAAAGCAGGGACGGAGAAGAGAATGGTGAAGAAAGAGAAGGAAAGGGCTAAGTAAGAGTCATAATAGGCTGGAAGGAGTGGTGTTTGTTGGCTGAGCTGTTAGTTACGACAAGTTAGTACTTACAAGTGGAAATGGAGATGAGAAGTCAGCTCCAGAAAATAATATATTCATTTGAGAGAGGAGAACAAAGTCATTCAATTTTCATAATAGACGACGAGTATAAAATCTCATTAGTGGACAAATTTTTATGGATGGAGAAAGCAGAAGAATAAGAGAAAGAGGGAAGGAGGTGGGGAAAGAAAGGCTCCAACCACACCAGACACATTACAGCCAGCATGCATAGTTTAGTACCAGCAGCTCTGCACGGACTATTCACCTTCCTCCTATATGCACGTCCTGAGTCCTGCCTCTATAACTAACGTCTATCTGCATACAGTAAGTATGATATAGAATTAAATAATGTAGTCAATGTAGTGTAGTGCAGGATTATATGGAAGCAATATTAACATTGGTTGTGGCGGAAGGAGGCGAAAAGATTGAATTGACTAACTGGTTGAATGCTATGTGCACAGTATGTGTGACGACTCTGTATCAAAAAACACAAACTAAGCGTAATAGGTAGCTACATATCTCGTGAATAGTGACTCAGGCATATGACGAAGAAAAAAGTAAGGAAGAGCTAAAGTTAAGCAAGGCTTTTCTTTAGTTGATATTATTACTATAGCTCCCGTGTACTAACTACATAAGTAAGCATAGTGTATAAAAAGAGTTATGTAAATGTTTGATATGTAAAAAAATCAGAATATATAAAAATATTGCTTCGTAGATATAGGCTGTGGCTGTGATATTATTTATATAGTGACTCTGTATTTTTTATTAGAGGAAGAAGAATATTGGGAAAGTAAAGCAGTTACTTATAGGGCAAGTCGCAAGTCGCAACTGAGAATGGCTAAGAAGAGGCAGTGAGGAAAGTGAGAATAGGAGAGGAGGTAAAGCATTGCATTTTGTGGGGAACAATGTAAACGTATCTACTTAGTGAGTATCGGTATATCTTTGTGAGGAGGGATGGATATGTATGCAGAGCAGAGAGAAAGAGAGAGAGAGAGAGAGAGTTGTGTCGTTGTGTGTGTGCTAAGAGTGGAATTGGGAGCTAATATTATAATAGTGGTGACTTTGTATGAGTCTGAGTAGATGGAATGAGTGAGTGGCAATTCTCATATTCAAATTTCAAATGCCGAATTACACACATCATGGAGGCAATTTGAGGTTGGTTCGGTTAAGCCTTAACTACAGTCTGCACACTCTTTCTCACTCGCTCACTCTCCTATTTTGCATTCAATAGACTTTTTTCCATTAGGAGAGGATTTTTTCCGACCATAATATACATACAGATGGGTGCAAGTAATTGAGTCCCCAAGTGAAATGAAGTTGGTGGTTATGGGAAAGGAGTGTGCGGCGTGGAGTGGAGCACTTTGAATGCGACACAGAGAAAACGCTCTTATTTCCGTTTATCCTACCAATTTCTTCCTCAAATCTTTTCTCGTGTCATTTTTTAAGGAAATTTTCTTGGAGCACCATCAGGACGAGAGACTGCGACTTTTTGACTCAACACTCCGCATAGACACACACGCAAGGAACACACAGCTCCACCAGACTCCACCGACTCCTCGCCACTTTGACTCAACTTTTCCAGCTAAACTTTTATAAAGGGATTTGTCATAATGACACATTGCATACTTCGTATCATCAAACCTGATGTTCCGTCCCTATAAAAAGAGACACAGATGTTTCGACTCGATTGGATTCTCCTCTACGGCATGTCAGCATACACCAGTGCTAATTTCTTCACTTGGGAATAAATTTGAACTGACTGCTCATTTCTAATCTCCGTTACGTTAACTTAAGTTGCGTTACATTCTCTCTCTCTCTCTCCTCTCACTCACTCCTTTTACTCCATTATATACATACATACTAATGCCATTCATTCCCCACACAACCTCCTCCGTGTCCGTCCCCACCATTTCACACTGCTTTATCTACCCTCACTCTATACTACGTGATCTCTATCCACACACAAACTTCTCATATTTACACTAAAATAAATACTTTGAATTTTATACCTTCAGACCTCTAGTGCATAGATACAACTATACATTCAAAACATTATCTAATCACTCTAATGGAGTTATTTATTTAGGCATTGCACACTGCTTCCAATCATCACTCTATATTCCTTTCCTTATTAAACAATACTGCTGAATTTGCAATTTAATCTACAACTATCTGCTACACTGAATTTTATCAGCACCTATCCAGCATGATCCTCTTCTGTGTTTTAATGACTCAAATAATTAATTATTGATCTTAGTAGTTGTAGAGCTTTTTAGCTTCCGCTTACACTTAATATCTCGTTGTTCAGAAAACTTCTATTTTCAAATAAAATAATGTTTTTATGATCATGCAGTATGAGATATGACTAATTTCAAATAAACCCTCTATTTATAACACAAATAAATTGAGCCTCATTTTTATGATGTAAATATTCCAGGTAAGTACTGTAAATGTACTGGCATAATTATAATTGTTCGGTGAAGCAGTGTTGCCATTTCAGGTAATTGAGATTGCTTCCAGAAATGTACTTAGGTATGTATTGATGCGTATATATAACGGCTATATGTAGTTTTGAAATAAAGATTTTCCCATTGAGTACAGGTTGGAATGTAAAGCATTTTTGAAAATATGAAATAACTTTGTGTCGGAAACAAAAGGCTTTGCATAATATTTCCTATGGTTTTTTGTTACACACTTATTTCCTGAGGCAAAAGCAAAGGAAATATCAGTGAAGGCCATCAAACGATATCTAAAGAAGCAAACTTGGATAATTCACAGAGAGTTACGACTTACGATGAAGAGCCACCGCCACATATCGTACAAGAAGTCACAATATTATAAAGTACAGTATCTACACCGATTCTTAGGCTTTCACACTTTCACATCTCTTTTAACACATTTATCCATTAGTATTCCGTCCCGCGACTTCCCGCCAAACGTGCCGCCCCGTCATCTCTAGCTTTCCTGCGCCTATTTATTCCGCATATCCTTATTCTACAGTTCACTTTCACCTAGATATATCCAAAGAAAGCAGACGAAAACGTATAGTTTCATTCTTATTAGTATACATCTCTGCAGTGGTATATGCTCCTGGTCTATACGAAATGTGACGCGAGTTCATCCTCAATTTTCCAGTCTCTTCTCCCATATCACATTATAAAGTTTCTTCTCTCTATCCTTGGAATCTTGGGAGTACTATTATTATAGTTAGCAACCATCCTAGTAATAAAATTGTGCATACTCTGTCTGTACAGTGTCTAAATATAATATCGTAATCATTATCCGAAATACAACCAATCTTTATTTAAATTATCAGGATATGCTGTAAGTGTAACTATAAGTATGTATACATATAGAGTAGACCAAGATTGACGAAATTCCAATTGCTTTTCTCACTATACCCCGAACCCATTAACATTTCCATTAATGTTAATAATTAAACTATGCGACGACATTTCGCAAAACCAACCTTCAGTTCCTTTCTCTCGTTTTCTGTTACGTCGCTTGATTCGATTTGACTCGGCTTTCATTCATTTTCTGTCATTAGCTTGAACCAACTGAATCTGAATTTATTAGTTTATGCATAATGTATTTATATGCTACAGATTTAACTGGATCTAAGGATATTCATCATTTATCCGTCACTATTACTCATAAATTCTCATTTTATAAGAAATATACTTATACGAAGTGCCTATTGTATACAATCTATAACAAACTATATATCTATACTAATATAAAATTCTATCTATAGATATATGTACAAGTAAAACAGAATAAATATTGTATACATGACTAAAATGTGAAAGTAGTATGTGGTAAGTGGTAGCATGGAACAATCCTGAAAACATTGCTGTGCTGTGGAGTATACTCGGAGCATACAGATATATTATAGGCATTCGTTTTAAATTAAAACATGTGTGATGCGAAAGCGACTGATATGATACATCATTTCCTCGTCTCATCTAATAGATCAATATTTGGAGGCCTTTACTTTAGTGTGAAAGTGAGATGTAATGTAAGAAGCCACAACGAACAATTTGGAATTCCATCACATCACCTTCCATCCAATTATTTCCACAACAGAGTTGAGTTGAGCGTTCCGTTCCGCCTGCCGCTTTCTTCTTCCTCTGAAATCTCGTAAACATGTCTTCGTTTTGAATTTGCGTCCCTTTGAATTTACTAATAATAAATTGGCAGAGGCATATACTATTCATATATATTCTCACGCTTTTAGCATCATGTTTACCTTTAATTAACCTTTTTGCTTTGATTTAAAAGTAGATTTCTATCGATTAGAAATTAGTGCTTCTGTCAACACGATTTAGGTTTTCCTACGGACTTGCCTTTCGAGAGGGCGATATCTTGCATCCTAATAATGAATAAAATATACCCTGATATTGATCTACCAGCAATAATTTTTAGCTGTCGTATAAATAGTAGTATGTATATATACCTGAATTTGGTTAAATTGGTCACAGTCTCACAGTAGAAAAGATATTTACACCCTTGTATGAAAATGTTATGATTATTTGTGAATTAGGTAGTTATAGTCTACCAATCAGTTACGTTATTGATTTTGGGTAAAGGGAAGTACTACTTTTTAAAATATATCTGAAATGATCTGATACAGTAGGAGGAAATAATATTTTCCCATATTAGTTAGAGTCGCTTGTGAGAAGGAGCAGGAAGGATCCTCTCATTAGACACAAATGCCAAATCAGCCTGAATGTAAGCAGAGCTGGATTGGTTTGGTTTTGATGTTGAATGGGATTGGTGGAAACGGAGTCGAGTTCAAGCCTTAATGGGAAATTAATGTGAAATGATAATAAATGGTGTATGTGGAGAGGAAAGAAAATAAATGATAAGACGCAGTTTCAAATTCATGGCAAAATGTTAAAAACCCATACACCCTCATATAGTATGAGCATAGCTATGTACTATTTTCTGGAGTGGATTGAAACCAAAACTACATTGGAGCCCCATTAATTTGGTAGTTTGATAAGGGCAAATAAGAGACGACAAGCTGCTTACGTGTTAATGTATATCGATGAATAATATTCGTGCATTAGTATTAATTATAAAGGCATGACAGAAATATGCTACGGAATAGAAAACGTATTTTGGTGTGACATTTCAATGGTTATTCATTGCTAAGAATATTATTATGAGTAGTACAGCACTACTTCAACTGAGAACCTAAACATAAATGCCCCAGGTGAGGCTCCTCTAACGTCGTTGGCATTAAGGGGGCCTTCTAGCTGAAACTAATACATTGATTGTCCTGTCTCACATCCTAATCCTGATGCCGAACTCAAACACAGTCTTTGTATCAATCAGGTTTTATTGATAAGCATTCAGAATGAAGTTTCCGTATCAGCGCCGGTTCTCGAGGCTCTTTTTTAAAATTAAAATGTTGACTAGAAATTTAAAGGGTCGAAAAATAATTTTTTGGAAAAGAAATCCAAAATTTGACAGCAAACCTTTGTGAATTTATTGTGAGCAAACCAAAATAAATAGTTGGAACCTTGTGGCTTTCCAAAACCTGTGAAGAGTCTGTGATAAGAGAAGCAATTTCTATGACGGATCCGTTTTTGAGTTAGAGTTGATTTTCTGACAAAAATATTTTAAATGTAGTTACCTTTTACGCCATGCAAATTGATGGAGTTCAAAGCTGATTCCGGTAGATTAGACTATAGCTGGTACTGGACCCTCTTAAGAAATATTACGAGTATTACTAAATAGTTTCATGATTCATCGTAAAAGTAATACTATTATTTAAGCGTAGCATGTGAAAGTAAATGGAAATGTGAAATGGATATGATTAGATGGTATGGATAGAGAATTAGAAATGGAACCAAGATGATGACGGGACAAGAGGGAGAGGGCGAAGAAAGAACAAGAAATGAAAGAGAGTGGGCATTAAAATTTAATCTGTAGCTTTTGGCAAATAAATGGCTGTATGCAAGTCTATCTCTCTGCGTCTAGTTTGATGTCGACTCTGTCTCTAAACGTGGTAGAAATATATACTGGTAGCTCATGCAGCAATCATAGAAGAATAGCTCTAACAGAACTTCTATAATATTAGTAGCCAGTTCAGCCAGTATGCCTAACCATTTATTGCTTGGTGCAAAGTAGCACGCTTGTTCTAAGCATGCGGCATGCACATAGCCTTATACATGAAGGTTAAAACAGCAAATAAATTGCATTGAACGAATACGTACGTACGACCTACGACGAGTTACCTTATTTGAAATAATACAGTGCTTTTTCACTAAAAAGGCACCCAAGCCCGTGCCTAGCAGCCGAAAATTTTATATACAACTGCCTGAACGAGACACAACAAGTTTTAACACATCACAAGACAAAAATTTGACATGAAATTACATTAAATTAATATATAGGGACGTCAAATCCGCGTAGAAGGGATCCAGATGTAAGGGCATTCAGGATTTTTGGGCCAATGCTTTCGGCTCGGTTTATATAGACTTTATAATATTACGAAGAGAAAACATTATAATAGATTAAGGAACAATTTTAACCCGTACCCGTGGTATTCCTTTTAAGCAGACTCGACTCTACTACTAATTATTCCGGACTGTTTAGACGCATCAGGAACCAGGAAACGCTAAATAAAGGCTTTGTATATTAGAGGGTATTGGAAAGTGTGATTACGGAATAAATTGCCTTCAGAACTTATTTGAGTTATGAAAATGGAAAGCTTTAGGTCACATCGTTTAAATCAAATACGTATGAAAATAGGAATTAAAACAAAATTATTTCTAGAAAAGATTATATATTAGATTGAAAAATTGTATTCAGTACTATAAGAAGTTGAAGCTACTTATTTTTAACTGTAATTGAAATCTGAAAAGTTTAGAACGGGAAAAAAATAAAAACTAAGGATTTTTAGGAGGTTTCCTGTAATCGAACAATCTCTAAGTATAATTAGACTTAGAGGATGGATGCAATGTAGCTAAATGAGTTTGGTCCTCTTATGGAGGAGATACTGTAATTGGTTTTCTAGATCAGAATAAGTTCTGAAAATTATTCGTGCTTTTGTGGGTTTACGTAGTTACATATTAATTCTGCAGTAGGTTTATACTTTTCTCATTTAGTAATATAATGGTATTAGTCATATGAAGGATATCGAAATGTCTTAGTTTCTTATTATTGGCTTCAAGTTGAGTTATATCTGTAGCTTAAAAAGTATTTTGTACTTTCTACCTATATGTGAGAATATCATCATGCAGTTCTGTATACTTTACATAATATGTGTAATAAGGTGTGTTGTTGAATAAGTAGTTGTGAAATTTGACTATAATAAAATGTTCATTATAATATGTAACATGACACTAGGCATTGATGCAATATGATGCTGTTATGAAGAAGAGCCGTAAGTAACAGTTGCATGCTGCCGGCAGATGTAAATATGTAAGCATTGTAATATTTTATATCTTTAGGTAGGTAATGGAGCTATGTGCCAGGCTATCGCGATAAATCGGTACCCAATGTATCTATAGACATTAGGAAGTGTAGAAGTAATAATAATAGTGGGAGTTGATTTCCAATGTTCTGACTTGAAACAGGAAAATTGTGCATAGAGACATGCAGAGACTAGAATTGAGAGCGTATGTCATGTGAATATTATCATAGAGCTAGTAGTATTTATAGTAAGAAGTGTAGCATTGAGAGTCAGGCAAGAACGCAACGTAGCGAATTGTGTGTAGATTGGTTGAGAGTTAAGGGCAGGCTATAGGTTATAAGTGTGTAACGTAGGTATTTGAAATCGCATATTAATCAAATAGAATTTGGCATGTGCAATATCGGTCTGCATACAAATATGCTGTCACTACCCAACATGATTAATGACAGAAGAATATGATTTTATAGAAATTTCTCTTTTTACCCTCAGAGTTTCTATTGAATCATTGTCGTTTGCGGGACATAAATTAAAATTTGCTTTGTGTCCTGTCTATATGCGATAAACCGCCGATATTCCTCCGAGTAAAAAGGGAAAAAACTTTATAAAAAAGACAGTCACAGCATCAGCAGGAGAATGACATCAACTTTTCTATGGAAGATTGATGTGCAGCACATGGCATGTACTAGAAAATCCCGAAATTCGAGTCCACATTGTATTTACGCCTTCAGCGGACCTAATCCACCTCTTCGGCTCTTCAGCTATGTCGCTCTACTAGTCTACTTAGCCGAATTATTTCCCAGAATTATATCTCCTATTCTATCTATATATCAACATCCATTCCAGTTTACTTACAGACTACTCACTCAAACTTTAATTCTATTAGATATCTACTTCGCTCTGTCATGTCATCACACCATTATATGTACATATCTCCAGTCTCACTACTCACTATACTACCCACTGACTGCTCTAATATATATACCCTCCTCCGCCACGTTATACTTCTATTACGACCATCGACTATTAGTAAGACACTTCCCCGACCACTTCATCTCCGTTCTCGTAGAACCGAACCCGAACCTAAATATCTACATTGCTATACCTAACTATCCTCCATTTATTTTACTCTAATCTCTTTTGACTTCTCCCGTATGTTCTTTAATTCCCGCACACAGCCGCAACTCTCTCCTTCATTCAACTGCATTGGATTCCCATCACTCATTTTCAAATCAATTTAGATCACTTCATAAAGACTTTTCCTCCAGGTACGCGCTCACCCGCTCACCGTCTATATCCAAAAATAAATGCAAATGTGCTTAGCTATCGCAAGTTGTGCAGCTATCTTTCATTTCATTCTACAATTACAATCATCCTTGAACACAAATATTATTGTCACATTCTCACATTATATAATTCATTTCACTTTTTGTTGTATGTACTTATTAGGTTTTTTTTGTGTTACGACTACAGCATCCCTAGAGTAAGTGGAGCACTAATTAATGCAGTTAAAAGCGTATAATATTCAAAACGGCAAATTCCGTAACCATATGACGCAAGTCATCGATTTTTGCCAAAGAAAGATGTTTATTGTTATTTTACAGGGAGATGCGAGTAATAATTTTAGCTAGATCTTCACAACAACATAGTTTGACTAATGAAATAATGTTACCTGCTTTTCATAATTCAATTACTCGATAACTTTTTTAATCGACAAGTTTGCTGTCCATGCAAAAAGACAATTTACTTATTAAACATTTTAAAAGATTAAATAAGTAATCTGTGACTACTTTGATCAAAACTTAAAAGGACACATACATTATTCTTGCTACCAAAATTATTCCTGCACGAGTTCTATGGAATACTGGCTATGCATCTATAAAATAGCATCTCCGAAACATTACCTACTTGGTTGGAAATTGTAATATACCTAGCTGATTTTATGATACTGTGATTCTATCTTCCACTTATTGGCTAAATAAATTGTTTACAGCATTATTTTGTTGTGTCTTAAGTATGATATTAGTACCTAACTGTTTTGCCCTGAAACCAGATCTACTTACCCCTCTTTAAAGGCCTCGTAGATTTGAGCTTCGCGAACCACTTACCCTGGGCTTAATTTTAACTCTATTATTTATTGATATTGTTTTGAAAGCATAATTTTATTAATCAGAGTTTAATGCCAGCACTTATTTAATGGACTTAGTATATAAGTGACTCTTGATTACAGTCTAGAACCGAAACTACTTATTTACTTAACTTATAATTGCAACCAATTGAAAAATAATCTATGCATTACATGAGTATAGGAACGCTAAGTGCTAGTGTTACTCTTGCTTGTAGTCATTCACAAAAATAAATATTTATACTTGTGAATAGACGAATAAGTAAGTAGATGGGTGATGCTATGATAACTTTAGTGAATAGGAGAAAACTTTGCATATTTAATAGGATAAGTTAATATGATGGCAGTTATGTCTGAATGTAAATAAGATGCAGTGCAGAGGATGTTGGTGGGGGAGGGGATGGAGTAGTCTAGTTATAGATAAGTTCGTAAGAAGCCACAAAGGAAGTTAGCGTAAATACGATTGAGAAAGAGGAACTGTTGTAATATTATCATAAGTAGGGATTCGCATTGAATTGAGTCTGTTCTTGCTTATGTTGTGTTCTGGGTAGTCTTATAAAGAATGATCCATTTCTGGCATTAATCATTCTTTGACAGGGACTCTTTGGGAATCGCATCCATCAACCACGGCTCTGCCTTCCACCCGCGCCTATCTTCATGCTAAAAAAACCTTTCCAGCCTTTGCTCATCTTGATTTGACTCGTTCTCCATTTTGCCTAATTCCATCCCTCTACAAATCGACTGAACAATATGACGCAGCAGTAGCAGCGGTGATATCATTATTCACACAAACTTCATTCACTTGATTCCATTCCGATTCAATTTATCATAAAGGTCTCTCCACTCCGGCCACAGAGCCTTTCTTCTCTTTTCTTCGCTCCCATCCCATCACAATATCAAAATACTCACTCACAATGTCAGCCTGTCCGTCAACAACCCAGCAAACCAAACTATCGTCAACAGTTGATTCATAATCAGCTCACAGTTACACTAATAACACCACTCACTAATACTTCTGCATACATACAGGGACAGACATTAACTGGGGACTCTGCTAGTAGCTGCCGAGGTGACTTTTGAGCGAGGCACCCACTTCAATTCCAAGGAATCAATGCAAAGCAACGCTCTGCATCATTCATCCCTCTTAATTGTTTTTCGAGCGCTGCCTCTGCAGAGCTCTGTCTGCCTGCTCCTCTTCCCTCAGCCACTAGGCAATAATGTAACTGACTGAGACAAGAGATCATCGTCACTCTGCATGTCAACAGTCAACATCCATTTCCAATTTCATTCCACAGCACTGTCATCCTCATCTCTCTTTTCAGAACCTCCTGCATTATTAGCTACTCTTCTCCACTTATTTCTCCGCTCTATTCACTCCTCTGCCAAACTTCAATCCCTCAAACCCACAAAACTCCATCCCGCTCCCATTTTACAAACTCATCTCTTCTAATTATCCCTCCTCATACTCAAATCTACTTCCATATGCAAATTTCACTCTCTTTGCAAACTGCCACTCTATGATTCAACCACATTACAAATGTTATTCCGGTAAATACCAGTAGTCTTACTTATTATAAGTAGAATTTTTCTCTCATTAATATCTATAGCTACTTACTCGTGTTATTTATTAGAAAAGTATCATTTGATTTTTTGTTGTTGTCGTAATGTCCTTGAAAACCGTTGGAAGATGTTAAAACATTTTCATATATCATATAAAATGGACTGACTTATTTTTATGCGGGCGCATTATTAATAGGTGGTAGTCTGGTAGTAGTCTGACGAAAAGGAAGGAGTTAGAATGCATGCTATGAAGATGCGAATGTAAATACATAAAACTACCAACATCAGTTGTAATGGTAGCTAGTATTATTACCGTGACGGCGGCGAAGTGTCTAAAAAGGTATTATAGCTGCCTATTCATAGTGTTTGACATCATCGGTAGCTTAAAATGACAGTGGATTCACATTCACGGAGTAATAATATGAAATGCATAGCTGTGAATGGAGAAAGTCAAGTTGCTCTAGTATAAATATTGAAGTAGTTTGGTTATTTATATACATCGCTATATACAATTTAAAAAATATGAATATACTTCTGTAGTCAAAATAACACTATCAGTCCGGATTTATTAGCTTGAAACTCTTGTGCTCAAGGTACGACAATAGTACTGTATGGGATGGATGGTAAGGAGAGAGAAAAAGTTATGCATGTCGGTTCACTCTCTCATAAAACAGAATTTTGGAATATATTTGAGGATCGGCTGATGGGGAAAAATGTGTCGGTATGATCCACATTCGAGGAGAGTAAGAAGATGGAAATGGAATTGGGAACGAGAGGATGGTGAAAGGAAGTCATGATATTTTCTCGCTTGTAATAAGGAAGGTACATCCTCTATATACATACAAGACTCTTTTCCTTTTAGTTTTCCTTAAACCGTCTTATTTTTTGAATGACATGCTTAGCCATTCAATCCAATCACATCCAGATAGACTAATGCTTACCTCTTTATTTACCTTGCTTTGCTCCCACACAGACACACTACATTGCCTGCTACCTAAACTCTCGCCATCTAAAACACTTTTTATAATGTAATATTTTAAAAAACTACAGCAAGATATCACAAAATATGATTCTATTGATGCCAACAAGAATATATAAGATGTGAGTCAATATCCAACCCAAGGCGAATCGACTGTTGCCTTTGCCTTTTCCCCGCCGATTCAGGTAGGTTCAATTGAGACTGCCGACGAAAATTCTGAACTTATATTTTGGACTTATTCAGCACTAACAAGTAGTAACGATCTTCAAAATGTTCTAAGATCTTCCATGGAAGTCCCATTTAAAAGCTCAGAATTTTACTAGTCACTTTCTCAACTGAACACACCTGAAGGGGCGGAGGAAATGGGGAGGCAATGCAAGCGTCGATGCGCCTTGGTGCATCACTGCAAAGAAATTTAGCAGATTTGCATTAAAGAAATCGACTGGGTGTTGGGCTTGGTTACACTTGGTCGATATATGAACACGGCACAAATCAATAGTATTTAAAGTATTTTTGTTTAATAAAAGATAATAAAATTAATGTCCATACTATTTAAGGCTGTAGACATTCTGACTCTGACAATAGGACATGAAATGCAAACTACAGCTACTACATTGTGAAAGTGGAGTGTCTGCAGAGCCGGGTAACATCATATCATAATAACATATTACTGCCTATTTCATGGAGTTAGTTTTGTAAATTGTAAAGGTAGGGTTACATGGGGTATGTGAATGAAGGACAAATATTATAAGTAGAAATGTATAGAAAGAGCATGGAGCTCTGCAGACAGTAGTCAAATTCGAGAAAAGAGTGAAAGAGAATCTTCTTATGGTAATACGGGGTTATAGAGAGTGAGTCGAATCTTAGCTATGTGATATAGCGACTAAGATGTGTGTGCGTCTATAGATTTGGTTTAGTGTGTTGTGGTGGAAGGGAATTTTCGCATCAATCTCTCTTTCCTAAGGCATAAATACGATATTTTATTCAGGACAAATCTTATATTGGTTTTCCTTTTTGGAAGTAGAATACCTTTTGGTTGGTTGGCTGGAATAGAAGGAGCATGATACGATAAAGAAGAGTGTAGAAATCCAGATCCGGCTATTCTTTGCATGTTAATCTTTTGGCGTGTTGAGTCGTCTGGTTGTTGATGCCGTCGTGGAGTTGCGATGAAATGCGTGTCTGTTGGCTGAGGTTGGGATTGGGACTTGGAGGACGGAAGTGCTAAGACAATAAAGGAAGGAGAGATGAGCGAGGGAGTTGGGGATGAAGAAGAAGAAGGTTGGCTGGAGAAAGGCGAGAGATGGGTGCGTGGTAGGGCCGGAGTCGGACTCCAGCTCCAGCAGCCGACGTGAGTGAGTGAGTGAGTGACTGAGCTCGGAAATGATGTGCGAGGAAGAAGGCGAGATGCTGAGAGCCTCGGATTCATCCATCTGTTCCCCAATACCAATACTTGACATTAATGCATATGACATATGGAATTACCTCTTTTCCATTTCAGTGTTATCGGGAAAGCCCCCGTTTTTTTCGTTTTTTAAAAACTCCAACTTGATAGGCCCATAAAAGCTATCTTCCATGAGTCAGAATCCATCTGTGCTATATTGATAAAATTTGAAAAATGGTTATTTACACTGGAGCTACTGCGTCAATGGCACTCCGAGAAAATCATAATTTCCATTTCCTGTGTAAATATGCACGGGCCCTTTCCGAAATGGGGCTGCATGCATCATTATTTATCGCATAAATTGGGACTGGCTTCACCGCTCCGTTAAAGGGCTTTCAACCACGAAACTACTTTTTATCCAATACACTTCCCTTTGTAACTTCACTCTTCCATTTCAACTACTTGCTATTTATGTACTCCTACTCCTACCTACCTACAGAGAGAGATACAGACTTACAAACCCAGCCACGGAGCATCACATCCATAATCATTCACTCTTTCTCTTTTCTTAGCATTTGCTTATACTTATACATAATATTATAATGGTAGATCGTCGATACTCCCGCTCGCGCTCGACGAGACCTCCATTCCCATACCTTCTCACATTCATTTACTTACTTATGCAACTATTTCTCAACAGATATTTTACCTTTCCGACTCCGGCACACGGATCCGACCATTAATCCAGAAGAAACCAAACCAATTTAATAGACTTACGCCATATGAATATCATATTTATACTCACACTCACTTCAGCCCTCTCCTAAGCTTCTAATGTTACTTTTATTAGCTTAGAAAGCATAGTCACTTGACAGACGATAACTTGTAGCCGAATTTGTCTTCGCGTTTTACCTTCTATTCTTCATTGCTATCCATGTATCCATCCACACATTATCCATCCTCTCTAATATCTACACAGGCACACTATAAGGCACTCAGGAGCACTTATAATAATATTCGTCCGTAACTCCATTCAAATAACAATGGACTCAGAGCGACAAACTAGCTCTATACAAATGGCTTGAATAATAGTAAATATCCAATTTGCATATGCATAATATCCTTGGCATTACTTGCCTATAGTTTAGAATTGGATTCGGAGCAGATAATAATATTATAAACGTAGTAGAGAGAGAGAGAGAATGTAAGTACACACATGGAATTCCCATCTAGACGAAAATACAATAGTTACCTAGTGGCATTTAAAGCTCTCTCTCTCTCTATTTATTGCACTTTAGATTGCCTCACCGCAATGCAACCGACAAACGGAACTAAACCACCACAACCAATTCATATGAATACGTAGCACTTCATAAATGTTTCAGACTTTCTCCCACCCGAGGAATCGAATGGAGCACCATGCACGCTTTTGTGTAACCATTGTGTTCCTTCCTACTCCTATTTTATAGAATTTAATAGATGTACATTTGCATAAGACAGATATAACACCACGCTAGCGTGCATTACATTATTTTATTAGCATTATGTAGCGACAACTACAACTTGACTCTTTTCATGACTAACACACTTCTGAGCTGCTACTACATAATGTTAATACGCAAGAACCATTTATTTGCTAGTTTCCACATGTGTCTCATCTGCACCATCCCATCCATGCTCATCCTGGATATTGGATTCTCCTTCCTTCGCCTTTCTAATACTTTTGAGCACTAAACCATTTTACCATTTCAAAGCACAAGGCAATCTAATATATCCCAATAATGGCACAGTAATAGTTCAAACCACTCTCCTCGACTCACAAAAAAGATTATGGCTCTAGACAAATGACAAGGCACAAGTCAACTTAAGAGAATCGTCTTAACTTCCCTCCGCATATTTTATGTAACTACCATTCACTATCAGTTTCCACTGCACAGAACTCTGTTGCCTTAACCCCTCAACTATAGAGACAACCAATATTATTATTAGCTAGATATACCTACCTACATGCATACCTATACATATAGAGGTTCAGATATACTCAGACAATCCAAAATGAAACACATTCTGCATATCTGATACCCCGTGATAACTTAACTTGCTACTTAGACAAAACTTCTCGAGTGCTCCAGTCCATTTGACTACCAGTAACCCCAAAGGATTAAAAAACGGCAAGACGCTACACCATTCAAAGACTTTACATAGCTACCTAATATATATGCATACTTAATAATATGTATGTATGTAGGCATTTATATTTATACAACAAAGATGAGATACATGCATGCCAAGAGCAACCCTTCTTCTTACTTAGTGGTTGCCTTTGCTTATTGCACATTTATTATACACTTTTCAAGCCATACCCCTTTCGTTTATACTTCAGCATAACATTACAGATATGTGTGGATCTGGATAGGTAGGTAGAGGTGTTTGGATATAACCTTTTCTATCAAAGAATCCCAACTCAAAATTTATTTTTCTATTTAGCTATACTCCTGTGCCTAGATGTTTACTGGCGCTGACTATAATATACATTCATAAATATATAGACAGTTCAAGAGTATAATATTTTGTACTTGTATATTAAATATGCACATGTAGGTAGGAAGGTAGGTACCTTGGCATATAACTAAAACCTTTTGACACGAGAAGACAGAGTGTGGCATGTCAAGTCGAGTCAAAGTAAAACTGCAGAACGTATTATGTATTTGCATAGCATTGATGGCCTTTAAGGGCAAGCACATTAAGAAGGCGCTTGGGAAGAAAATGTAACTGTGCGTATGGAAATATTATTAGCCAGGTAGACATAGGCATCTTGGCGTCGCATATAATATTATTATATTATTTATTATTATAGGCAGTAGTAGTTTTAGCTATAGTAAGGAAGGCCCTTGTTAGATAGAAGACAGTTCTTTTTAGTGTGGTGACAGAATGTAACGTAGAGGGTAGTAGGTAGCTGTGAGGGAGATGAGGACATCCATCCATTGCTCGCACTCATATCTTTGCGCACCTCATCTTCATCTCACTTAAATGTGTCACTTGTAAGTATTCGACAAATTTCATACATAAATTATGCGCTTCTTCCGTTGCATTTTTTGAAAGGTTGGGAAGGAAGGAAGTCAAGTCGGCGAAACAACAGCGGATTCAACTTTGCTCAACCCTTCACACTTGCAGGAACGGAGTCCACGACCCATGGGATTACTCTGATAGCAAGATGCCGAAAAGAGCTCTTTTTACACCCCTCGCTGATTGCCAATCCGATTCATCATTCTTTATTTCCAAGTTACTCGCCGCACCATCCTCTCTACACAAATACGACACACAAAATACACATGCACTAGTTGTTCTTGTTCTACAGATATTAGCTACAGCTTTTTTAGAGTCCCACCAACAACCGCACCTCACACACACACACTCATCTTCACTCTCTTTCATTGCATTATTATACATAATATTTTCAGTTCAAACGATACACAACTGTCCTCACATGCTCTTGAACCGTTTTTTTACAATCCGCATCCACTCTACTGTGTCATACATAATACTCTGCTTTCTTCTCCGTGGCTAAATCCCCCCGCTTTTACATCTCACGCCACACATTACCTTACATATTACCGAAAACCACTCAATATTGTTGCCTTCCCTCCATTCTCATCCAAGTAATCTCGAATCTTCACTCAATATGCTTCCTATGCCACCAATATATTTCCATCTCTCTCTATATACTGTAAATCTATAGTAGCATTAGCATCGTAACGAGCGAAGGTGCACTAGATTCTAGGCATACACTAATAAATGCTAAATAGATGACTACATCAACATTAAGCACTTTAACACTCCCTCGACTCTAAACAACATTATCTGTCTCACATTTTATACATATAGGTACCTGCTGATACACAAACGTATTTTACAATATGCTTATTCAGAGATGGAAAAGAATTCAAATTGCATTGCTTGCATCCCATTCATTTCAGAATTCCTATTACATTTTTATTATGTCTATATGTCTCCTCTCATGCTCATTTGGCTAAGCTCCGTTCTCATTTTTATACTCTCTTTCTGGAAGTATTATAGTGAGTTAGTATTGTGAGTAGTGCAGTTGGAGGAGGGAGATATTATTGCGTTAGTGAGGTACGTAATATAAATACAAATATATTATAGTTATGAATAACGGGAAGTTGCTCCATTTACTCCTTTCCTTCATTTACATTAATCATTGTATTGCTTTCGTTGCTTGACTTGAACATCATGTTCTCTCGACTGGCTACATCTATAATACTCCAATGGCTCATTTTATTAGCCCTGAAATGTGATACCGCACGAAATACAGAGAGCTCGGAACGACTAACAATTTGTTACATTCCTCATAGAGATTTGTCGAGTTGAAAGATAGCTCGAGAGGAGCGTACATTAATATCTCGAATGAGAACATCAGTAAGTACTTGATGAGATGACTTCTACAGATTACGTGCGCTGAAAATGACTGCTTCTGTGTTTATGTATTTAAAGTTATAAGGGTTGATTTGAGTCAATTAGAACAAACAGATGCCGAATGACTTCCCTGCCTCAAAACGTTAAATCAAACACACAATAACAATACGTGGCTATAAGATGCTCTTATGGATTACGGAAATGTTATTAACTGTCTTGTCTTCCAAGCTACTTACAGCACTTTAACTTGTTTCTCCTTTCAAATAAATGATCTTTCATGTTTACTCTTCGTGCCTGCCTCACTGACACAAAGGACCACCAGCTTTTCGTTTACGAAGCACTATTTCATTCTCTTCTTGAGACAAACTTCATTCTCTCCAGTAAAATGCTTCTGATACTGATGGAACTATGGAACACTGCAATGCATTGCAAAATGCAACTATACGCACGGTATAAATAGTGGCATCACTATCTTCTGTCAAATATTCAACTAACATTTAAACAGTTATTAGGATTTTCTAATTGCAAAAATGAGTCATGGTCACTATTTACATTGTAGTGCTATGTATTCAAGTTTTTAATTTTAATAGAAACTAATAACTCTTACTACCTATTAATGTATTTAATATTATACTTGTTATCATTTTTACTTTGAAAAATAGTTTCAGTAGTGAAATGATAATTTTGACGATAAATAATAATAATATATTAGTTAGTTGGCTAAAAATATGTGTTACTACAGTAAGTTTCAAAATTAATGTGCCATAGGGAAATACATGTGCATGCTCCTCCTCCTCCTCAACAGATAGCTAATAGAGCCAAGGCTGTATTGACAGGAAGGGGGGGGGGACCAGG
>JABASI010000853.1:0-31148 GCA_019776505.1 Tomocerus nigrus
ATCCCAATGCCCTCGATCTCTCTCGCTCTCCTTGGAATTGAATGACTGACTCGAGTGTAGTAGATTGCCTTCGCAGTACATTTCTAAAGAATTTCTCTACCAGTAAACTACACAACACTATAAACTACACTTGCTACAGCATGACTTAATAATATAGTACAACTCTCCATCCTGTCCAACAGAAACCTTAAAAGATTTTTTTTGCAATAGTAGTGTCCATTCGAAACGGCTATCTGGCATATGCATATTTTTTGCACGATTTGTTTGAATTTTTTGGATGGTTGACGATGGCTAGCGGATTGCATGGCTAGTCCTGGGTGGGATAGGGAAATTATATAAGCCCTAGTAAATATATGTACAGATACAAAAGGAAAAGATGTAATAGAAAAGTTGTATGTATAAAAAATAGACTGTTCTCGAGACGTAACTATACATGTATTACGTGTGCGTAAGACATTCATCTCTTTTGCTCAAGTCACGGACTTTTAGGTGGAAAAGGGGGTTGGAGAGTCAAGTCTTCTCGTTTTTATTTCATTTCATCGCAGCTCATTTCACTTGAGTTCATTTTCGAGTTACGCGTTTTAGATTTCTCCTTTTATCCCTTTTCCGTTCTCATGGATGGTCTCCTATGATATTGGCGTTACAAGTTAGCATTTAGGGTCCCTTCTCAAAGTGGCCACCACATCTACAGTCTTCCTTCTTCCTTCCGTTCCTTGAGAACCTAGAACCACTCTTCAAGACATGCAAAAGGGCATTATTGTAGGGAAACATGTAATGTTTAGGATCACATCATCCTTATTCTACAGGCGTAAGCCTAACCCTTCAACTTAAATATAAGTTTCGAAGAAAGAAAGGAAATATGAGCTGGAAAATGGAAATCGAGGGAAATCAAGGAAATCAAGAAAATGGATGAAAATTGCTTGGGAAAGTGATTGACCATTTTACGTCACCCATTGTACTCTTACAGCTATAATGGTGTATATATGGATGGAAAATAAAATGAAAGAATTGATATTCCTCTGGCTATATCGATGGGTGGGTGCTCGCATATATGAACAAGGACTTGAAGACTCTTAAAATGATTTTCCCCTAACTCTTGACTTTGCTTCACTCCTTCAGGATCTGGGAGAGCAGACATTGACAAGTTCCTTCTCCCTATCGTTTTAACCGCTCCTACAGCTGATGGATTGAAATTTCTGCATAAATTCGATATTTTTTGAATATATGGAAAGCAATTTCGGAAGTAAATTGACCACGGAGATTTTCCACACATGAATACCCTTCCGAATGTGGAGTTGTATGTGACGAACCAAAAATTGGAAGTGTAGCGTGTAGAGAGTGGCATGGCGTACTCAATTGAAATGAGAAATTAATTGGGTTTAAGAGCTATTTGATGGATACTGGAGGGTGTTCTTCAGATCTTCGTTGGCATACTTACTCCCATCATAAACTCCGAATTGCCCAGGATTACTCCTAGATAACTCATTGTAAATTTCGGAAGTTTATTATCGATAAAAGAGAAACTCTTTCACTTTATTGCCAGTTTCTGCCAGAGGAGAAGCAACAAGCATCATAATCTTCATATTTTTACTGATGCGCTCAGCTTACAAACAAACCTTACTTTTATGGCTTGTATATAACAAATGTACATGCATATTATATTCCTATCACTTTTAGCATATTATTACAATCCCATCCTTCCATATCATCATAGTACATAACAAAACTTAATAGCTACAAATGTACGAAGATGGAATATTCATGTCGAATGTAGCTCAAATATAGTGCACTGAGAAATTGTCTACATACTTTTTACATTTACGTAGTTTTGGTCTAGGATAATATTATGTAGTTAGTGTCTGTGTACGTAGGTAAAGTTGTAAACAAGTATCTATTCACGTTAGTTTTTTTTGGGAACACGAACTTTCACTACACCAAAATCCCACTCACATTGTTAGAAATTTTAGTAGGTCAGTGAAAGGGTCTTCAGAATCAGTTCTAAAAAATAAAAGTGTTTACGTAAGTATGTAAACTGATAAATTAAATATTTCTATTTGACTTTAGTAAGCAATATGTTTTGTAACAATTAATTAATAATGGTTTTATTTTGATATTTTATTCCATTGCTGAAAAGTATACATGGATGGAGGAAGTCTAGTTCACGTATCGCTTTCCTTCGTACAAATATTTCACCAACTCTTACCGCTTTCACTTAAGTAAAAGTTCGGTGAAAAAGTCATACGTTGTAATTAGAATGGGGAAATAGAAAATAGTGTCTGAAAACGTTTTTGTTGTATAAATTACTATGTTGGTACATATGTCGTAAACGTAAATGTATTTATAGGTACTATAAGTATCTACAAAGTAGATGTCTTCAAAATTAAGAAAGTCATGAGTTAATTATGGTAGTTTAACCTACATTATAATAGTAATTACAAGCTACGACACTGGTCCAGCACTGACTTAAGGAGAGACGAAAGGGATGTAGGCTGAGATTGCGTAAGTTTACTGACGTCACGAGCGACATGTTTGTTTGCTGTTTAGGTGCCATGTATGTCTTCAATGAAAAGAAGTTAGCTTTAACAGGAGTAGATGTTGGGCCCTTTACGTCCACTGTCAACAGAACAACAAATGTTTTCATATGAGAGACAGACAGGAGACTAGAGAGAAGAAATGAAGAGCAGTTGAAGGCTAAAGCAAACACAAATATTGCTTTCATTTTTTCATTACAATATCTCTCAATGCTCCTTTCCATCTTTAACAATAAAAGGAAGGGAAAAAGTTTTATAAGTAAATATCTGTTGCTGTACTAGAAGAAGAGTCATACATACAGCTAAGTAGTTTAAACAAAGGCTACGGGGATATTATTATTATTATATATGACATTGTGTACAGTTTGACTTAACTTATCTATAAGAATAAGGTCATATAGTATTTAGGTGGCTACAGCTATTTATATTTTGTGAGTTGTTTGTTGCCTGAGATGAATCTTTTTCTTTGTGTTGGATTGTCTCTAGGGAAGTGTGGCCAGACAGCCGGGAAGAATTTGGAGAGCCTGGAGACACTGACGAGATTTCGACTCTGCAGTCCATTTTCATGGAGAAAGGGAATTCAGCTAAAGTAGCAGAAGCAGCAGCAGCCACGATGTCTACCAACAATGGTAAGAGCCTTTTTGGTTGGATGAGAATGTGAAAATCGACTAACTGACATACATACCTAAACTAAACTACGCACGAAGAATAAAATAAAGAAAACTGTTTTCTTTGTTCTCTGTAGCGTCCTTTGTCATTTGTCGTTTTCTAGTAGGATGCCATTGGTTGTTGATTTTCCTTTTCTCTGACTTCTCTCTCTCTCTCTCTCGCCTTTTATCTCTTCGTCAAGAGTCTTTAGTGAACTAGTGCAAATATAAGTGTTTCCTACTGCTACATTTAGAACCGCTGCTATCTTCATGTCCTTTTAAGTTACAATAGTATAAGAGTACATTGCCCTCCTGTCATCTCATCTTTGCCTGCCTGTTTGTCAGTCGTTTTCTCCTCACTTCAATTTGTTTGCTTCATTCGTATAATCTAAGTTTCAGCTCAAGGCACTCATCCTTTTCCCTCTGCTAAATTCCTGAAGTGAATTTGGTGAGGAAATTCGGGTATAATAAGAAAATGATGAATGTATGTCGGCGGCAAGCAGCAGCGGTTCGTATTTGTAGCATTACATATTATTATTATCATTTTAGTAATCTTGATATCTATGTTCTATATTAAAGTATTACTTTAAGTCCTAGCTGGAAGCAACTACACACGCAGAGGATTTTACTGTGTAGAAATTCAGTCTGTTTTGATTTGGTCGTAGTAAGTATTATATGAAGTCCTACAGCGGCCTCATTCTCACCCGCTTCCTTCGAATCAAAATGTTTAATTCTCTCTGTTCCCAGTTCCAGCTGTTGCGAAGCGAATGTGTGGTTGTTTTTGCGGATTAATTGCTATACGGTGTAAGTAGGGGGACTGCCTATGTGGATGCCATCATGTCGAGTCTAGCTAGTGTGTGAGTGATGGGTAAGCCTACTTGGATTCAAATTAGAAAATTCTAACATTTGTGAATGTGAGTTGTAATGGAAATGATTAGATTGGAATTGAATAGGATTTAGGGGAAAGTATAGCAGTAGAGTAGTAAATTATTCTTTTGAAAAGTTTTTTAGCAGTTACAGTCATTAAGGCTCCTCTCATTTCCCCAATGATCCTCATTTATTTAGTAACTTATATTTCAGTTAATAATATAGTGTCAGAAACCCGTAGAAAATCAAAAACGTGTGACGTCACTGTCAGTAGCAATTTTAAAAGAAGTTTAATAATCATGACGCCACAATCAGCGGATATTTTTACAGAAAGGAAGAAAGTGAAATTTTAATTTCCAAACTCTGATGTGCTTACCTTCTACCACTTAGCACTTCCTCGTGGTAACAGAGTCCACGAGCCTTAACTTTTGGCAGCAATTGCTGTGAATAGTTTGAAAAGAATAATTTTGCAGAGATGTGCTTTTTGTGAAGTTAAAGGAAAAGTACGAGTATGAATTTGTATGTATGAACTTTTTAAATTAGACTTGTACCTAGATCTGTCTACAGGGGAGGATTTGTTTATCAGAGCATGTCATTTAGATTTAGTAGTAATTTGCGAATTTCTCGTCGTGAGCCCCGGCTCCAGTACTACTACTGATGGGAATTTAATTAATTATTTTCAGTGGAAATGTAAGTCTTGTTCAATAATATTGTAGCGGTAGGTACGTAAATCTAAAACGGGACAGGGACAGGCAGGACACATGGAGGAAGCCAAAGGAAAGTTATATTATGAAATTTCAGTAAAATTAAGGCTGAGCAGAACTGACAGTAGTCTAGCGGGTTCCTGTCATGCATGTTTAGCTCTCAGTGTGTCGTTATTTGGGTTTGTATACATTTTGTGTTCTACGAAGCATAGTCAGTGGTAGTTGGTTTGCTAGTGCAGTGAGCGTACAATGTGTGCCTTTTATTTAATATTATTGTTTGAGCCTAAATGGGGAGGATTAGAGTGCATATTTACGATGAAATACAAATCCCTTAGACTTCTAAAAGGCTTTCGACTTCGCTCTTCATTCAACTCCATGTAGTTGGCATGGGTTGCTAGAAGAGTCGAAATGCAATTCAGTGGCTTGACTTGACTGCTGTTGATGATGGTGGTCCGTGGTGTTGGTGATAGCACTTGGATTTATATAGGACTGGGATTAATTTTCGTGTTGGGGAGCTGAATGAACTGTGCTAAACTTGAGTAAAGCTTAAAGAAGGGGAAAGGAAAATGCTCTGCAAGTGAAGATGTGGGAAAACGGGAAGTGAGTGAGTGTATGTGCCTCCAACAAAGTTGCTTCTTGACACGCTAGATATAATATAAAAGAGAGAGTCGAGTCGAGAGATATAGAATGTCATGGGATTGAGTAATAATACCAAATAAGGGTCGTTCAACATTCCGTACAACATATCATGCCAAAGAGGAGATAAGACAGCAGAATGCAGAAATGCATATTAAACATATTTTAACTTGTAATAATGCAGGGGAATGCAATAGAGCTTATGCCTAGTTAGATATAAAACTGCATTAGAATCCGAATCTCTACTATAAATAGAATGAAAAGTGAAAATACGGGAAGATTCTCTCTCTCGGCTCTCTCGTGGGTTGGTTGAATGTTGGAATTGATGGAATAGTGACATTGAATGGGAGAATTTCGTAATTTTGTGGCGTGGGGAATGTGAGGAAAGAAGAGACAGGGCTGGTAAGGAATGAAAATAATGAATCCATTTAACATTAGCTGGTGGAACATAATATGGAGTGAATGAATGAATGAAATGGATCCTTTAGCTCTCTTCTCTCTGATTGTGCTCTTGCCTCTTGCTTTCAGTTAAGTTAAGAGAGAGCGAAGTTGCCTTTGCCATCCGTCCATTGTCTCCTAAAATTATGAATACCCACTCAGAATGAAATGAGGCGGAATGAAACGCGATTTGGATTTGCCTTCTTCCTTTAGCGGGTTGTCATGCATCTGCGGTCATGAACCGCTCTGGTTCCCTCTCTTCTCTGACTCTCTACTCTCTTCTGGCTGACTCTATAAAGTCAATTCAACTTTTCTCTCCTCACTTGACTTCGGTTCAGTTCAGATAAATACATTCGTCCCACTCCTCAGAGACGGAATTCAAGTCGAAAGTGAAAGTTTCGAATTATTAGTTTGACTTGAGTATGTCTTAGGCTTGAACAAAATTGCATTGTACTTGTGGATACTATGTATGTACTTCCAAGGTATTACATTACATTATGTAGCTAACCTGTCTACTTTACTTTCCCTATCACTTTTCGTATAGGAAAAGCAGTTGGATATTACTTGTACTTGTATGGAGTAGCCATCCATATACAGGGATGGGCCGAAGAAAGTATGCCATACAGCTTTCACCATGTAAATGGCATTTCTTTTTTAGGTCTAAATAGCTCATAAAATTTATTTTCAAGGCTTTTCCAAAAATTCGAACATTTACATTCCTTTCACTTCAGAGAAGGTTTTAAGAAAGTGAAAGTTCGATTTTTTGGAAAAGTCTAAAAAATAATTTTTATGAGCTATGTAGGTCTAAAAAGGAAAATGCCATTTACATGGTGAAAGTTGTATGGCCTAGTTTGTTATGCCCATCCCTGTAGTTAGTTTTCCAACTAAAAGGAGTCTCTGTAAATGTTCTGTAACAGAATAAAATGGTTCTAACTCTCTGAGTTTCTCAATACCTATATGTAGTGCATAATGTGTTGCACAAGTATGAGAAGTTCTGTGATATAGTTATAGATAACGTAGTATCAATCTGAATGAAGTCACCTATAAATGCCCTGTATAGTATTGTAATAATCTTCTTTGTATAATGTGTACCTATCTGGCTAACTAAAGTAATTTAATATTTTACGATATTGTATTATCAGGAGCTCGAATGGCTAAAGTTGTCTAAAGTTAAAGTTTTGTCGTAGTTTTGGCTTTGGAATGTATGTGTGGTTTGGTCGTAATGTAGCCGTACTTACTACCGCTGTGGCTCTTTTAACTTGGTTCCTTTTAGTTTCATTTGTAAAGTTATAAGTTCGACTCACGAACGAATCTCTTTGGTTGTTACGTAGGTAGGTACCTATCTTTAACTGGAGTTCCCTTTCATTCAGTTTTACTTGCTAGACATTTCCTAGTTCTGCCAATATTCATTCTAAAGAAGATGTGTGCCTACTATCAGCATCCATTTCTATACTTGCTTTTAAATTGGTTGCTTTTGAGTTTCTCAGTAGTAGATTCCTTTTTATTTAGATATCTATTCTGAGTATTCTGGTTAGAAGAGAAATGGAAGTTTTACTTTCATATTGTAAGCTAGGCTCCTATTATACTAAGGTACTTAGATTTCACTTTGAAATTGAAGGAGAATGTGAAATGGGATACTATTATGAACTATACTGTTGCGTTTTGAGGATTGTACTATAATAAGTAGCTATGCATTCAGTCTTTTGCTATTCAATTCAATTTTATGAGTTGAAATCTGTTTTGCTTTAAGTAAGTTGGCAGGAGATGCGGGCTGTTATTGATAGATATGGGTGATGAAGGAAGTTAAGTTCAGTTAACTTAAGTATTGAATCAGATGATACTGAATACTGTATCTTCTAATATTAAGAAAGTATATGTGCAGCACACATACACTGTACCTACTGTAACTAATGTACTAAATATATAGAGGACATATACTTTACAAAAGTACAAACGTAAGAGTATAAAGGAAGAAAGGATGAGGACAAGGAGCCAATATAACAGATGAATGTATTTAAGTGGTTATGTTCCTGCCGATGTGAACACTTCTTCTGTAGAAACTATCTGTCTGTACACTTATATATATATATATTTATGTATATATATATATGTATCATCATGTGAACGTAAATATCTAATCTTTATATGAACTACGTTAGCATGCATTTTGTATTGTAGTTTGAGAATGGAAGGGATTGGGTTGCTCAGTTGCTCTACTAAAGTTGATAGAACAGAGTAGTGCTGATATACTGATGAGAGAGTGAAAGTGTAGTGTGGAATTGGAGTGAACTGGGAGAGAAGACAGACAGACAGAAGACAGTAAAGAACATTGGAACAAGAGTAACTAAGATAGTGGCGGATATGGTAGTAGAAAAGGTTGAGTTCATTCGTCGACGAACAGCTAGTCCAGTCATGCGAATCGAAATTTATCTCTCGAGCCAATTATTGCAGTTGACTGAGCGAGTGTCGATGTCGAATTTCTCCTTTACACTAGACTGACGGGATTTCACAGAGAGAGGAATATTAGTAGCTACGTAAGTAACTGTATTAAGGATAAATATATATGGAGAGGAGAAAGGAGTAGGATGTGAACAATTGTGTATGGTATGCTATGCTAGTGTTCGCTATCTATCAGTGAGTATTGTATTTTGTATCACGTTGTATTGTATTTAAACTGCTCTGTTGGAATAGGGCACTGGGTGGGCTGCTCACTCAACTTGGAATCTGCTGTGTGGATGTGTGTGTTCGCTACAATGTTTTGTCATTCCATAGAAGATGTCGACTCAGATGAGCGATTTTGTATCCTGAAGGGTTAACACTGTTCCATTTTGTGCTAGTAGGTTTCTTTATGGCTAAGAATATGGAATCCGCTTCTGCTTCACGGCTTACTTGCTGTAGCTTATTGTTAACTTAGATTGACTTGGATTGAGCATATCAAATGTATACGAGGATTTGATGTAGCTACCTAATGTAATGCGATGGGATAGATAGTGAAACTTCCAATAGATTCTATTATGTACGAACTAGGCTGCTGATTTTATTACAAATGTATCTCTATTTACGGATGACAATTGTGTGTAATTTGTCTCTTCTCTTCCTTAAAGGCTTTAAAGTCTCATTTTCAGTATATTATAGAAAAGGGGGACACGTCTCTGTTTTTCCTCTGATAAAGATATATAATGCGAAGGATAAGGACATATATATGAATATATGTCTTTGTATATAAGTATTATGTTTAAACGGGACTCTCTGTTTGTATAGAGGTATCAGCTTTAATTCTACCCTGGTAGGTACATATATATAGCTGGATAATGGAGGTGGTATTTACCTTCAGGTATAGATCTGTCGAGCAAATAGACATTTATTAAGCGAAAGCATTCGTCTTTGAGACTCCTTTTAAAAAATGGAGTTGAGTTAACTGCAATTTGAAATCCCTTAGCTTAGCGTTATTGAGCTGTTAATTTAGTCCTTACAGAATAACTTTTCTTTGTCATTCCTTTTCTTAAGTTCGGCGGAATAAAAAGAAATTCGTAGATTCTGTCTGTCTTTGTCTTGCCCTCTATTCTTTCTTGAGAAATGGGGAATTCTCTCTTGAAAAATCCTCTTTCTCTCTTAGGAAATATGATTGGAATAGAAATGCTCAAATTACCACATAACTTTCTTTTTCCGTGCCTTTTTCTCTTTTCTCCACGAACAAAGTTACAGTCTGAAAATTCAGGACTAAATCAAATTAAAGGCTTTGCTGGTTTGAGTTTTCCAGAGATATTTTAATATTCGTATCGTATTAGTAGGTTCACTCAAGTCAGGCGAAGAAGGTTCTTTGCCGTCAGACCTTGAGTTGAAGAACAGATAGCAAAACTACTAAATATACATATAAATCATATAACTGTGTACATTTCCTATAAAAAGTAACATGATTCAAGGCTAACCTTCTTAAGAAGTAGTCCGTGTATATCTCCGACCAGGCAGTCAGTAGTCAGTCGACTCGTTTTACAGTGGAAAGATAAGATAAAAGTCTTAAAGTAACTAGAAAACTGTAAATCATAAGGAGAATCAAGTCAAATTAGCTTTTCGAATCTACTGTATCTAATTTATTCGCTGAGACATGTCAAGGTTTAGCCAAGTGAACTAAGGTATGTCCTACGCCCTTACCTTAAGAGAAATGATTGATTTTAGGCAGATTTATGCTGTGAGAGAAAGTTATGCGTAATAAATTTGTTCTCTTCTTTCTTTTATATCAATACACGTTTGGTTTTCACAGAAAGGAGTTGTATATAATTTTAAAGTCGCATTTCATTCCCCCAGGTCATTCAGTACAAGTAGTAAGTAGTATTAAAAAAATGAAATATTTGTCAATCTCTCTAGAGGATTTTTCGATAAAGTTTAAATGAAAGGGAAGAAAAGGATTATGGGACTGATGTGTTGTGTGGTAGTAACAGGGGGATATAATAATATGTGTCTTCCATGTTCAGTTTAGTTCTTTTCGATTTTTGACGGAGTTTATGTCCGCAGCTCAATGCTACGTGTCTCCGGTATAAGAGATGCGGGATGGAGCAATAGTGAAGTCTTGAAGATCCCGTTGAATAGAAAAGTAAAGTAAAAGTGAAGTCGAATAAAAATCTCACTAGAAAAAAGCCACTAAGTTTCTAGTTGCGTCTAGTATTTCTCTCTCCACTATTCCTTCTCTCTCTCTCTCTCTCTTTTCTCCATGCACAAAACAAACGTGAAGACGACTAGAGCTTTTAGTAGGGCTAAAAAGAGTTGACTTGTCTTGACTATAAAGCATTTCTTTTCCGTCCTCATAGTAAAACATCATTCATGCCAGGACTACTTGACTGAGTGATGATAGTCGTTTTTTTCTTAAGGTTACTTTACTTCTCATCAGATTGGAAGTGGAGAAGAAATTGTAATGAAAGCTGAGCTGTTTTATCGATCCTCGTTCTGCTTAGGTAACTTAGTCGGGAATTTACTACGGAATATAGTGGTTTATGTCTTTAACTTTGTTTTGTTGCCTTAAACTTCCATAGTCCTCTCCCAAGCCATCGTCGTCGTTAAGCTGTCCTCTGATTGACGAGGATGCGTCTTGTACTTTTTTTAAACTTTATACCTGTTAGTTTTTTCTACTTTGTATCTAATGTGTACAAGTTTATATAGAGCATGCTTCATTTCATTGAACATGTCCTCTATTTTGTGATGCTGACTATAACTATCATCTGTTTTATTCTTTTGTCGATTGGTAGGCTGTAGTTCAATTCGTTTTTTTCTTTATTCAAGTTAGAATTATAACAGAAAAGAGTAGGTGAATATCAGACATCCAAGGAACGGAGTGCACAGTGAGTCTCTATAATTCTTAAAGTAAGGAAATACGGTGCCTATTAATGGAAGGGAGTGTCGGATATTCTTTAGTTTCGCCTCGTGAATGAAAGTATACAGTTACTTCTTTTCTTCTGAGTCCATGAGGTTTTATAATACGATTTGCAGTTTTGTCTATCTTCTGTAGGAAGTTTTTATCTTTTTAAAAGTAGGCGATATTCTCAGGGACATTATTTGAAAAGCTTTTGTGCCCAATTACTGATCCTATCTTTGTCTTACTGCATTGTAAGACAATACTTTCTTGAGATGCGAGAAAGAAATGATGAGTCTCATTAAATGCCTACAACCAGAACCTAAGCTCATAGTACAGGGGTAGCCTAATGGCTAAATGTGTGTGTGTCTTCTAAGAAAAGGAAACGTTTGTAGACTAACTATGGCTACCAATGCTACCAAAGAAAGAATTGTAGTCTCAGTTTTCTGAAGTCGCTTATTGTTTCTTCACTTCCTTTCCGTTGTTAGCCAAGTTATTCGAAAGGATGCTGACTTTTGTTTCATTATTTTAGTTTAGTTAGGTACTCTCTCTCTCTGCACTCTGGCTGTGTAGCAAAAAGCAAAGCTAAGTGTGAGAGAACCACTATTGTATTGTGGCATTAGTACGTATGTTTTATGATTCACCTTAAGACTCTAGTATTAGTACCAACAGAAAACTTAGTGCCAGGCTTGTGTCTCTAAAAGTTTTCTGTATTTCCTGTTTTATTTTCCTCGTAACAATGTTTCTCTTCCTTTTATTATCATTACCTTACCTAAGGTTGGATGTTACAGACAAAATGAACGTAAGTGCATGGTGTTGTCTGCGAAGGTGGCATGACGGCGACAGTAGTTTGTGCACTTACAATGCTAATGCATGTGCTTGTTGAGATTTTAGCAAAACACGTTCCATTTTCATGTCTGGTTATAGTGTCTTTGCTCATTAATTCAAAAAATAATAACACTATCTTTCGGTAAGTGGTAATTTAATTATCTTCGACATAGAAGGATACGATGTTAAACTTTTCTGAGAAAAAGCTACTGGAAAATTGTGGTAATTAGATTAATCCTGGAAAAAGAAAGATGACATAAAAGCTCTTTAAGGTTGTATAAATGTCTGCTATCGCCCGGGAGTCTTTATGTAGGCTTATATACTTTATACATTATGATGTCTTTTCAATCTTCGGCTCTCTTTTTATGTAATTTGATTTTTATCGTACCGTTAGTGTCCGTGTTCGCATCGCACGTGTTTGTTTTTATTAGCCTTTCTATGAAAAAACCCCGTACACGTTCACATCGTACAGTAAAATAGTATAACTTTCGCTTTCCTTATGCTAACTCCATTATAAACTTTCACCGCAAAAATTTATTTCCCTCTTGTTGCTACATCAAAATCCGCTTCGATAAAAACTGTTACCGAAAATGAAAATACTGACGAGGTTTAAAATGGAGTGTAGAGTTAGCTTCTTTTCATCGGAGAGAAATCTCTACGATCCGAAAGGGGGCAAAGCCGCTTTTATTTTTCGACGCTTTTATCTTGGATTTTTATTTTTGATATTAATTTTTCATTTCGTTGCGTATTTAGAAACCACGAATGTAATGCTTTTTCCAATGTCATCAATGGTAAACGACAACATACAATAAAAATTCGCCAGGAAAATGTTTCCCCTTTTGCATACAAATGCTACTCAAGGTGATATTGTCATCAATGGTCTCCGTAATTTCTATTTCTGTATTATCCCCATTTCTTATTTGCTAATTGGTAACAATAATTTGCTATGAGTATTTAATCATTCTAGAATATTAAGGAATGAACGGACATTAATATACCCTTAATAATTATTATCGTCCAGGAATTTTTCATAAGGTTTTTGAGTGGGATGCTACAACCTTCAAACGGGCACCATCTAAAAAGTTGTAATTCTTGGTGTGATGCCGAAGGGTCGTTGAACCACAAGAATTTATTCATGGAGAAAGCAGTAGTGTATGAAGGATTTCAAGTGCTGCACACTGTACATGCATTAGAGCTACTAACCGTTTTCTCAAACTTACATGCAGTATTTCCCCCTTTGTAAGAAAAGTAAACTTGGCTTATTCCCTTTTACTTTCTGCTACCCATTTATTTATTGCTTAATAGTGCTCGTTAAGTGAATGTATTAAGTAGTAATGCGTATCGTTAGTATAGGGGTAATGATGAATTGGCAAAATTAAAGCAAGATAATTATGACAAGATGAAAGATATTTTAAGAAAAGTTGAGAGTAACTACGAAATGGGGAGCGAGCATAAATACAATATTAGTGAGGATGATGGAGGAAGCAGATGGAGATATGAAATAGCGGAAGGTGCTAGGGCTGTTGAACGAGAAGAATATTATAGACGAAATAACTTAAGGTTGACACGTTAATACAGATAGAGTAGAAACTGTCTATTTCTATTAGTCACGATTCTATTCATAAAGTCTCTCTATGGTGAAGAAAGTATAATCATAGACGGAGATAGTAAATAATAATTGTGCTGAGAGTAGGTATACTTATTTGCACTTGGTCTCAGATCTTTTTCTTCTTGAACATTTTCTTCCCCGAGTCAACTAAAATATCTTGAACAAAGCATTGTGAGAATGAAAGCCAAGGCCAAAAGATTTCAGCAAGCAATCCAAAATCAAGTGAAGTTCGGGAAGAGTCCTATTGATTTTCCTAACGAAAATAAGAGAAGGAGGTATCAACTTTAAGAAAGAGCTTTTATCTACTTTTCCCTTTCCTTTATGCTCAGCAAGGAATAAGAACTGTCTTGTATTATATATGTATGTAATATTATTATATGTATATATGTGTCTTCATTCTACTTAGTTACTTTCCTGCGTCTAATATAAAGCATTTCGGGTGCTTAGGTTTTTCATTCACTAACTCACACTTACGTAATGGTAATACGTAGCTCTAGCCGACGAGCTCACGCAACTAAACCATCTAACTATTTACTCTTGAGAACTTCATCAAAAATAGATGAACTGAAGAATCAGCAGGGGCTTAAAGGAGATACAAGTGAAATTTTCCTTGCCAAACGCTCCAACAAATATGAACTGTCATATGAATCGGCTGTCTTGTCTTCAGAATAACTTTTCTACGCTACAGCACTATTAGCCCACTTTTTTAGGCCATGGAAATGTTCTTGCTGTCTACGTGAACTGAATGAACTAAGACTTCTTTCGCTAAGCTCATTATTACACTACATCTGTTCTCTCTAGTATTTTCCATCATTAGACGTGAAACACCATTGAAACATAATGAGCTAGCATAGTCGGAAGCTGAAAATTTAATATTATTTCAATATTGCTGCTGTTACGACAGTGTGTCTGCCCGTTAACTATGTCCGTCCGTAGTCCGTACCTAATAATATTATTACCTATGTTGTAATACTTGGTAGGCAACCAGTAAGGATTCTTATAAAATTGGCCTTGTTTCCTTTGCGTTAGTACTTAGTGCTTACTGCTTACATAATTTAATTCAGTTTCACTATTCACTGTTCTTCCTTGTTCATTTTCTTTTTTCATTTAGTTATGTTTCTGTTAAGCATATGTTAATATATGAATAATATAGGAATTGTAGCTATATGATTAAAAATATAATAAGTGTGCATTTGAAAGGATTGCTTAGGTTCATACACGTGTTCGATAAAATAAAATAAACATTTATGATGTTATTGTAAAAGTAATTGGGTTAACTGTAGCATAAAAGTGTAGAAAACTTAGTACACTGCTATAGTTGTTACCTTTCTTCTTTCCTTTTTCACCATCACAAAGAAAATCTACACATAAGTACCTACTAGTAAGTAAGTAGTAGCTGGAAAGTGGCAACATTCAGAAATCACATTAATTTCGTAGTTGTATAGTCGGTGTATAACTTGAGATTCTTTGTTGCTGGCGGTAAGTAGTAATAGAAAAGAAAAGCTGGTTTGAATCTCCATAAGATGAATGTTGGGTTGTACAGTAGTTTTTAGTATTGTGCGAGTAGAAAGAAAGAGTAGTAGAGTAATGTAAAGTTTAGTAAGTAAGTATAATGTGTGTAGGTTGCATGGAGTTGAATTGGGGCGAGTGTGTAAAGGAAAGTCAAACGGGTGGACTCTTATTCTTGGCCTGGAGAAAGTTAGGAGTGGATTGGAGTGAGAGAGAGAAAGAAAAGGCAGTGAGACAGAGACAGAAAGAATAAAAGGAACTTGAGTTGAGTTTGAGTTGACAACTTCAGTGTCATTGTGTGAAGTGTTTGAGTGTTACAAGGATGGCTTTAATGTGTCCTGCTCTTGACTTGAAACATTATACGGCAGAATATATCGCGTAGGGATGTTGTGGACATACACGTACTAGTTGATACACTACTACTCCTCTACTATAATAATAGTAAACATATAATACCTTGGTGAGGTTTATGTTGACTCTTTTGGGGAGCATTGTTAGCTGTGTTGCATTGTATTGTACTAGTCCTCGTCTCCTCTGCTTGGCATTGTCTTTTCTATTTGTTCTGTGGAGTTAGCAGAGCTTTTGGTTGTGCTCGTGCAAAGGACATGGCAGTGTATTGTAATTTTGAGGAAAAGCGTTAGGTTGCTTGTTAGCTGACGCTAGCTGCAGCTAAATTGCCGTTTCTTTGCAATTGAGAGAGAGAAGACTGGCTTTTCTAGTTTGGTTGAGCTTGCTTGCACTCAGAAGGCGAGCCCATGAGCCGTTACTCTTCTCATGGTTTTGTTTTATCAAGTTTAAGGTTTCCTATTCGTATGTGTTACTGTAGCGTGGAAGAAATGTATTGTGTCGGATATATAGACGTACTAGGAAGCTTACTTAGAGTTGAGCTTTAGCCTTGGCTTTCCTCACTCAGACGACATGGCTAAAAAGGGAGCACAAGTCAAGTTCTAATTATTATTTCCCCGACTTGCTTGGTTTTAGTTTACTTTCCTTCTCCTTGCCTTTCTACTCTAAAATTCTTTAGATATCAGAGTTTGTTTAAGTATACGGACGGAGAAAGCAATAGATACATTCTAAGACTACCTATATATTATTTTATGTCGTATAATGTCACTAGGATGCATTTTAGTATGTATAGTGTGGATTATATATGTACTATAACTATGTATTATTATATGGGGAAAGCTGATTGTGATTTGTGACTGTGAGAAGGTTGTGGAGTCTCGCCTTCGGGTCCATACTATAAGCAGAGAGAGTCTTTTGACTTTTGAATTCGTTGTCTTTGTCTGGGAATGAGTATTCTTTTCGAGTGTGTTTTGGAAAAGCTGAACACATTGAAAACATCAAAACAAAACAAAGGGAGGAGAAGAGAAAACTGAGCAATAAATGTAGGGACATAGAGAGAGGAAGACAATGTGATATTGTTGTTTTAGCCGTAGGAATGAAAGCTTGTTAAAGTCGACTAAGAGATTGAAAGAAAGTCAAACTGCTTTCTGGAAGGATTTAACAATGAAATGGAAAGTATATTGATTTTCGATTCTGCGTTTGATTCTCCCTTTTTTGGGGTGCATATTGTTTTCGGAGAAAGTTTACTTTCTCCCTTGAATTGGATTAGCGACGTAGAGAGCAAAGTGAAGAGTCAGAGAGATGCTGCCACAGCCACATACACGAATAAGGAGACGAGTTGGGATGCCAAAGTCATAATGGAACCTGAGTCTACTAAAAGCACTTTCCATTTTTCATGAACTGTAGAAATCATTAGTCATGGTTCAGGTTACTGCTAAATTGTAAATGTCTTTATTATCTCTGCGTGATTATGGTTGAAGCTGTGCCTCTCTGTCCCTTTTTGTTAGAGTGGATGGAGAGAGGCGAGGATAATTATGTTGGCTGGGCTCTGTTACTTTATATTCGGGGACTCCTTCCCTTTCACGGATATTTCTCCCGTTTGAATTGAACATTACATACTACATCTTACATGAGTCTCTGAATGCATGAATATGGAAGCAGGAGCCGTAAAATAAATCACACGTCAAGTGATAGAGTCCCCCACCCAATTAGTGGGACTTGTAAATGCTTCGTGCTGTGATCGCGTTTCTAGCCAACCTCCACACAAACCCTTGTATTGTATAGCCGGACAAATATTATGGGTAGCTACCATGTAGGTAGGTGCCTTAATAATATTATTACGAATACTGTCTCTCTCTTTTATGCTAACCAAACTATATTATTTAAACTAATGCATTCATTATGACTTTATATTATTAGCAGGCTATATCTAATTGGTTGCTCAATGCAGACAACATAAAACCATGTAGTAATTCAGGCAGATTCTGTTTAATTAATTCTTCTGGATTTATTCACACCTTCACTCCCTCCTTTTGGCTTTGTTTCTCTGAGTTATTACATCACGAAACCATAATATTTATTGTATGTACGTACTTAACCTTATATTATTATACTTACTTACAGTAATACATAATAGGGTCTAACTTAATAGTTAACTATAATAGTAATGTTTATCTTATTAATGCAATTTCACAAACATTATTGTTATAATTCCTCATTTATGTATGCACTTGAGGATACAAAGCCATTTTCTAACCTTAATTTGTTACATCAATCTTTGATACACGTGGATTATTGTAGGAGTACGTTTACGTAAGTAGGGATTACTAAAGTAGATGTACGTACATAGCGTAACATTTCAGATATTTTACGGAAATTAATACATTTACTTACTCTAATTCTTAACATGAAGATGTAGGATAAAACCATGCATTTTGTAGAATGCCAAGTTTGTTTTTAAAGATTTTATTCTTGTTTTTCTGCATTGTATGTATGGATCATGAGGACGTGGCTTAACTAATGTAAAAATGGTCAATACTTGGGAAAACATTGCAACGAAATCATCTTCCAGGCATTCTACAAAATGGCTGACTTTAATATAATCAAGTTAAACAAATAAATGTGTATACCTACCTGAATTATATAATAATGGCATTCCTATACTATATAGATGTGAACTATATGAATAATGCGTAATAAATACAATATACTTCACTTTCATTTGACTCTCTTACGCAATATTTGGTTTACTAGTAGGTATCGTTATTATCCAATCAGTATTAATTATAATTTTCTATTATGACATACAAACACGTTACAGTAGAATAAGAATATTCTCCAAAGATTTTGATTGACCTGCTATATAGTAATCCTAGATTTGAGTTACATTTTACATTCACATTTTTTATTGGTAGGTGTGTGTTTAAGTATTTAATTTTTTATAATATATTTTTTATCTTCCCTCGTTTTATCAGCTATCCGCTAAGTTAATTAACTTTGATTTGGTATGCGTCGTGCTTTTTTGGTTACATGTTGTAGGGACATGGTTATTTTTAGATAAGGACCATACCAAATACGTCAAAGGTAAAAACTTACAAGATAGTTATTAAGTTATTGTATATTGTTATGTATGATATTGTTTGTAACTTTGTATTTGATTGAAATTTGAGTATATTTTACCATGACAAGATGATGTTGAGTTAAATGTGGGCGTGGGATGTGGTTTCAAAGACATCAGATCCTCGACAGACTTGACTGAAGATCAAACCAACCATTTGGAATTTGTATCCTTTGTAGTTCGTTCACTAGAGTTGAAATCTTGAAAGCATTTAGTGTTACGAGAGAGAGAGATACTATAATAGAATTTTCTTTCCGAGTAGTGCAGAGAAGAGCTACAATAACAATCTCCATTGGATGACATGAGTTTGATGTTTGCATAAATAAAGACGTTAGTGTTCTGTTACGAGTATTATATTGTACTGTTTGTAGTGTGCGTGTTTCGGTTTTAAGAATGTCTCTCTTGTGACTTTAAGAGTCTCGAGTAACAAAGGTCGAGTCATCGACTCTGCGAGGAGGATAAGAGGAAACTGGAGCATTGTTTTCCATTGGAATGTTTTAAAGTACATTTGCAAAGGCATTAGGAATAGAAGGAACAAAGTAAAAAAAGACACAGTAACATACAATCATTTATATAGGTTGTTGGATAAAATGGGCTTTAACCAGGAAGGTATTTCCTTTCGATCTTGTGATTCTTTTGTTGCTTTGTTGTTTCGTGTCTGTCGAAAGTAGGATGTAGGTGAGTAGTAGTTTTAGTTTTTAGTTGTGTTTTTGTGTAGGTGTATACTTTTAAATATATATTGTAGGAATCTATATACATACCTGTTTGGGGGTGAATAGACAAAGTGAAATGTCACTAAGAATTTCATGAGGCAAAGAGTCTCTTTAGGTTTGGTGACTTTCACAGAGAAACCCCAAAATAGGTCGACTGGGCTGATGTGGTAACTCAAGAGGAATTAAATGAAATGGAATGGAATGCGAGAAAGGATATAAATGATGTGATAGAATTTGTTGGGAAAGGACCTTAGAGTTATGTAACCTAACTACCTTGGACCTCTAGCCGTCTAGCCTCTAACGATAAGAAGTTGTGTATACTCTTTTAGGTGGTTGAGATGTGGGATGGGAACTAAATAATATAATGTACAGGAAGAGTGGGTGTATATATATTTATAGTGGAGTAGAAAGGTATAAAATATTACCACCTCTACAGATGCAGCCTCCTTAACTTATTCACAAGGTTAATGTTTACTAAACTTTGCTTTCTCTACACGATAGCGACGACATTTTCATGGCTCCTGATGACTATACACACACCACACAGATGGTAGAAGACTAAATATAAAGTTCTCTTATATAGGCATAGCGGTGCCAACTTTGTGTGTTGGATTTCCAAGGTCTTTTGGCAAGTAGGAGATTTTAATGAGGATAATTAAAATTGAGCTGGAAGAAGAGGGGAGACGTGACAGGACAGAATGGAATGGAGAAAGTCACTGAATTATCAAGTACTCGCCTAGACAATGCAATGGTGTGGGATTATTTATAGAATAAGACTACACTCCTATTATTCTCTCTCTCTCTCTCTCTCTCTCTCTCTTCTGTCTCCCACTCTCTTTTACTCTGTGTTCTTCCTATTAAGAGACACAGGAGATGGAGTCGATAGAGCGAAAAAGCCAGAGTTGGATTTAGTCGGTGCAATGTAGTAATGCAATGGCTTCAAGACAAGATTCGTGTCTGCTTCTCATTATTACTGAGTGAGTGAGTGAGAGAAGAAGAAAAGGAAATAGGAGGAAAAGGGAAGGAGAAAGTGGATGAGATGAGAAGATCTCTCTATCACGTCCCATTTCATCTGCACATATGTACTTGTGCGTATTCTTCTGTGCAGGGGAAAAGAAAGTAAAGGAATCACTAGATTTAGTGTTGGAAAGGGAAAGTAAAGTAGCTATGAATGATATTGTATGAACTATGCGTAGATGTGTATGTGTTATACTCTAAGACACATCTTTCTTCCGTGTGCATTGGGGAGTATTAGTTATAAATAGAGTGTGTGAAACTGAAAGTATGTAGAAAAAGAAAAGATATGCATATTATAGTATTAAGGTAAAGTAAGTAGCCGAGGGGAATTGCATGCCAAAAGACTGTATCGATACTCATCTGCTCAAGTCGTACTGTATTTAGCTATTGAAGAGTGGCACTCTCGGAAAAGAAAAGAAAATAGCCCGACTTTCATTTAAGTTGGATTGGTTTGCTTTTGAATTGGTTTCTGGAAAGCTAAAAGTCTTTCTCTCTCTCTCTTTCGGCTTGGTGTTTATAGGAGCATTGTTCGTCAAGTCTGCCTATTTGCTCTTGAGTATTGAGGAGAAAACGGTGTGGAGTTTAGTTTGGTTGGCTAAGTTGGGTTGGTTGGTTGTTTCTGGATGGATTGGGAGTTCAAGTAATGTGATAGATGTCTTCATTCTCAAAGTAGAGTCTGTTCGTTATTCCGCTCAGCTCGACTTGGTCGGAGTCAGAGTCGAAGTCGGAACGATGTTGATGATGTCGATGCTTCTGCTGATGGTACGTATCTTTTTTTCGGCTTTTTCGGCTACTGCTAGACGAGGAGCTGTTAGAGCTGGATCCACCACCACCACCGCCACTGACACTGCTCGGTTCTCGATCTCCAAAGCGCGTGTAGGCCATTCCGCATCCGCTGCTCTGTCGATCATCATCCTCCTGCTCAACCCGCCCGTCTCCCTTAAGTGTTTCAAAAACAAAAATTAACATTTTCCTCATCGTTTGTTTTTCCGATTTCCAGTCTCTGACATCTGAGTGTGTCTCGCATTCCTGATTAGTCTATCTTATATTATAGGGATTTGTGTAGTGTACTTTATGTCGTTTGCTTTTTTCCGTAGCTCTGCTCTGCTGCAAAGAGAGAGTCAAAGTCAACTAAAGACACGTCAACTCGAATGTCATTGTACTTTGACATGAAATGTGAGCACAACGAAACAAGACAAGACAAGAAAAGGGGAATAGATGATGGAATAGAGGAAAACCAAAAAACAACTCTATTATGACATTATGTTACACAGTCGTGCACAGATTTGGAATTTTTCCCTTTCAGACCTGAGACATTATTATTTGTATTTCTGAATTGAGTAGGATATCTCATCTATTATTATTATATCTGATCCATTATGCTACTGAAAACATTATAAGAAGAAGGAGATTGTTGTGAGATAAAGAAAAATCTACTTTCACCATAGGTCGAAATTTTCACCACCACACAGAGTCATTAAATAAGTTAGGAATAAGTCGGGTCAAGTTAAGTAGTATCACTATAGTCTCTCTCTCTCTCTCTAAAAGCTCTTGTATTACTGGAGATCCTAATCTCTTTTCCATTTAGATATGTACCTATGTTCACTCTCTATCTCTGTGTTTTCTAGTGTTAATGGGAAATAGGGGATTTTCTAATTTAGTTACGTACAGTGGAATGCGACTGGATGTAGAAACAGGAATGGATTGTTTCCAATTTCACCACTGTCAACTTTCCTATTGTGAGATACGACTCAAGCAACCGGAAAAGGAAACTAGAATTCCCTCTTTTTAGAAAATTGCTCGAACATTGTGTACGTGTGTGTGTATACGTTTGTGTGAAAAAAAGAAAAATTGGCTCAAACTTGAGCGTAATGTTCGTTTAGTGACTTTCTCTAGGTATCTCTTACTGAGCTCCACATAGTCTGATAAGTTTCAATGCTGAGTCTTTCTCAAGAGCAGAATTCGTGAATATTTAATTAGTCTCATAGATTAAGGAAGAAAGCTAAGACTGAGTTGAATTCGTAAACGTAGGGAAAGTATAGGTGTGCTCCTGTGAGGTTGATATCACAACTATTTGCCTTGTCAGTCGAACTCTGTCTAACTTCATAGTGTATAAGCAGTTTGACTAGAGAAATAGATAGGTCTGCAGTGCCCAAACTTTATACACATCTTGTTTGACAGACGTAGATAGTTACTTATAAGTAAGGTAGGTACTTACCTTGTGTCTGCTGCAGTGGAATATCCCTCGTCTTCTTCTTGAAAACCGGTAGACTAGAAAGCTGAGAGAAAGGAGGACCATAATCGATCCAAGGCAAGTTGCTGCTGATATTATAAGAGTTTTGACGATGATTGTCCCATTGGTGGAGTCATACTCTTTCCCAATCTCTCCACGACGGAGTTGACTTTGAGTACTCCTTAAGTAAGATAGTTTGGGCGAGTTCTGAAACGTAATAACACAAGGATGGAGTGATAAGTCAACATAAGGATAAAACTAACTTGCACATTTTATTTGAATTGTCGATCGTGTTAATAAATGTGAGTTTAGCTTGCAAAAAGTTTTTACTCTATTAAAATGGGTTCCCGCACTTGTCATTCGTTGATACTGGCTTTAATGTACGTAAAAGTAGCGAAAGTGTACTTCTTCATTTTCATTACAAACCCGAATCTATATTTTAACTACCTAATCTATTCCAAAATTCAAAATTAAATAAAATGGGGTTAATTTTAATTTGATCAGTTGCCTATTAATAAGATCGGTGTAGCTAGATATATTTAATTAATGAATTAAACTAAACCCCTTATCATTGCGTTCCTTTTATTATCATGATTCCTGGTTAGCTATTATTACAGCCTTTTTGTTCGTGTAGTATCATAGCATCATGTATTATGTTGGATTAAAAGTACTTTTGCAAAATGTAAGCAAATATTTATTCACAAATACGACCCGGTCAATACAGGTAGGATTATTACGACGGATAAAAGGCCGTAATTTTCCAATTACATAATATACGTATGGCTTTCACCAAGCTTAGACACTGTATTGTGACTGATTGATTATCTATAATTATTATTTCGGTCTATCATGCAGGATAATGATAAAGTAACGCTAAAAGCAATTTATTTAAAAGAGTAGTTTACGTTTGCTAGTGAGATGATTAGTTAAAATGTCCTCGTTTAATATCACGTTTCTAATAATGTATCGCATATTATTTACATGGTGTTTGATGTCTAATTTGCTTTATCCAGCAAGTCAAACTTTATTATTTGTCTGGTGAAAATGGTGAAAGTTATTCTATGTGCATATGAAAGACGTAAATAGATATTTTAACCAGCAGCTGTAGCTTTTAGCCAAATTGTAAATAATTTCGTTAATGGACTCATCTTTGTTTCGCTACTGTAGTTTTCACAACTTTCCTCATGAGTCATCTTTGCATTAGCTTGGCTTAACATGTCTGTCTGCATGCAAATGCTATATTGCTTTTTAGTTTTACTTTTCACTTCCATTCAACTAAGTTGCATCGTAGTTGACTCGGGTTGAAGCTTGATGCAGGATAGCATAAGTCTCATTTAAAGGGACAGATACAGGACTTGAGCTTTGTTCTGCATTATTGTTGCCTACTATTACCCCTGTGTTTTACCGAACCAGACAAGAAATTAGAACAATACGGAAGGGATAAATCCCTTTGTTTATATTACAACATTATAAATGATGTAAGTAGACAAGATACATTATCCATGATTTTGTCTATAATAATGAATAATGATACATATATGTTCTAGTAAGTACTATTGCTCCTGTATAAAATGTTTAGGTAGGTATTAAAAAACTAATTATTATTTATTATAATTATGTCCCATGTAAGCTATAGTGAAGGTGACATAATTTCAATCCTTTTATACTTAAGTATATGCAAACACCCAAGTATTGATTTGCTACTCACATGCTACTACGAAGAATAGAAGTGTCATTTAAATTAACACACATTATATGTATAGTTTCATGTTGTATTTATGGTTATATTCATTAGTAATGTATCATGATATTATACTGACTTTTATATGCATAGTATCAGTATTAAGAATTTTAATAATATTATGGCGCAGTGTTGGTGTTGAAACAAAGAGATTGATAATATCAGTTCTGCATTTAACAGGCGTCAGATAGCAGGAGGCTATGATGTGGTTGTTGACAAAACCAATATAATAGATGCTAATGGGAAAGTTTGAGCGAGGGAGGGTTGCAGGAAGAGCAATGGAGAAAGCATCAGAATGAAGAGAAAGTCTGAAAGTAAGTGTACTTTATAATATTGCTCAAAGTAATAGACTGAAGTAGAATGGAGTTACTTAGCTTTGGGTTTGCTTTTACTTTGGATGTAGGCGTAGGAGGGATAATGGTTGCTTTTCCATGATATTCCTAGTACACCTACTCAACTATAGATAACGTAAGTCCACACTATAATATAATATAGCTAATGTGTTACATTATGTGTATGTAGTAGTGTGCGGCTTTGGCTTAATTATAATAATAATAATATAATGTGGTAATGTAATTTAGCTGAACGTAAGTCGAGGCCTTTCAAGTGGGGTATTAATTGCTGTAATGGCAGGGAAAGTGTAGTATGTTGTATTTTATAATGGGAGTGGAATGGAAAATTCAGCGTACGTAAAAGCAGCTGGATGGAGTTGTTTTGCAAAATGCTCTGACAATGAGATCTAGAATCCTCCTCCACGGTTTGTTTTGTTTCTGAAAGTTAAGTAGGACCCTTAGAAAGTCTAGAGCGTAGTTAATGTAGTGGCTTTAGCAGGAGTGACTGTATAAAGAAGTCATTTTAATGCTCTCCACTTCTCCTTCATTCCTCTCTATTTATCTCTGCTGTGCTGTGTGTGTAATCAAGAAAGTTCTGCAGGCATTTATTATTTTCTCACAATATTTCAAGACTACTGTTTCCCATTTTTGCACATGATTATACTCGCCGATTTATCATGCTTAATGTGTTTTAATTTTCCATGCGAGTATAAAGCTGGGGTAATTTAGTCAGGAGATTGCTCCTCTAGATCCACTGTATAAATAAATACCAACAGCATATCTGTAGATTTTAGATTGTTTTGGCTACTTTCTCTATAGAATGGCTAATGGGTGTATGGAAGGCGTAATTCTGAATGTAGTAGGCACATGATATTAGGTTATTAAAGATGAAAATAATATTGTAGCGTCTGAAGTAATATTATACTAGTCATACTTTGTTGGTGTCTACAAGGAGTAGCTTATTACATTGTACGTAACAACGTAACGTAACACATGCAGTGTAATGTCTATGGCAGAACATTTCCTTTCTTTTTGACTATAACAGCCGTGACTCATCCCCATTATATTTATGTTAGCGAAGTGGAGTGAGAGTTTATTATCATTTCTTTTCCATGCATTTTTGACCTAATTACAGTGTCTAATACCATTTTGAGGATGATAATCAATTTGGGAAACTACTTTCTAAGCATTTTTCTTGACTATATTCGACTCTTTTTCAGCAGTAATGTCCGTTTTATCTTCCCAGTCGTTTTTAACACTCACTTTTTGCCAACAGACTTAACATCATATCCATAGATCCTTTGCTTTCCTTCTATTCTCTGTTTGTCTACTACATTTGCAAAGAAGTTTTAGCTTAGCCCTACTGGCAATGGAATACATCAAGTTAAAACATTGATGAAGGCAATGCGAAGAGAAATGTTTGCCTTTTTTGGCTTATCATTATATTATATACATTTATATATAATGCAATAGAAGCTATTGGAGTTTAGAGACTTTCCTTTTGTTGCTTACTAATAGTTCTTTCATTACTTTCGTCATTATATCCTCAGATTTCATTAGCAAAGCATATTTGGCTTGCACAGAGAGAGCAACTTTTCTAGCCTGTCATCACGTACATTCTCAAAGTAAGTGTGAAATCAGAGAAAATGATTTTGTGAAAATGTAGAGTAGGTAAGTCATGTCATGAAACTACAAAGTCTATTCAATAATACTGTTTTCGCGAAATGGTGTGGCCTGTTCAGATTACATGAGTTATGTATAACGGAGAGATACGGAGTTCAGAGTGAAAATGATTGTGTTACAGAAAATATCACATTGCAAAATTCTGTGCTCATAGTGCGTGGAAAGTGCAAAGGAAGTTGCTGAGTCAGACAGACTGACAAAGAACTCCTCTAAGTTCTATGTATGTGATCCTATTTGAGATTTGACCATATTATAAGTAGACCACTATAGTCTATAGTCATCCCACCTCTAACAGAAAAGTATTTTTACTCTTTTTCACTCTTTATAGGACGTAATCTAACAAAGAAAATAAGTTAGAAAAGGAACGACATGTGTCCTTACAAAATGTTCGGGGCCTACCATAAAATTTTCATTTAGCTATGTACAGTATCTGTGAAAGTAGTGCTAGTAATTACTCAAAATCATCCCACAGCTCTAATTTGTACTTCACTTAGTGCATTTGTGTGTACTACATTAGAGTTATATGATTTAGGTACCTATATAAAAGTTTTTAATGTTGTGCTAGTTGAGGATGTATGTAGGGATAGGAAGCTGTGTAGGAAAAAAGGGAAAGTATTCTTAGAAGAGAAAGTAACTTACTGGTGAATCAATGGGAAGTTGTTCGTCTTCCGGTAGCCCAGACTGAGATCCATCAATCGATCTGAGAACAGCTCCTGCTTCTTCCTCCCGACTGCTAGATCCTTTTCTCAGACTCTCATCAATAATTGCGTTATCATCATTTGTCTTCCTCCTGTCCAGAGATTGTGTTCGACTGGCTCTCGGTGTAGTTGTTGTTGGTCTTCCAACTCTTCCAATTGCCATTGGAATAACGGATTTTTTACCACCACCACCAGAGCCCGAACTTATGTTATTTGCTCGTTGAGCTCTACTTTTCCAAGTCGGACTGTCAAAGTAGGATTGCGTTGGAGCAGTCTCCGCATCTCCGTTGTTAGCCTTTCGGTGGCTATCATCGTTCTTCCGACCTGCTCCACCATCACTTTCTACTGTAAGACAAACAAAAAAAGAAAGAAACCAAAGAATCAGGAAAAATTGCTACTAAAGAATAATTTAGGTTTCTCCTAAGTAAAAGTGCACGAGCCAGACTGCAGACAGATAGGACACTCTCCTTCCTCGCTCGCTTTTCCCTGCCTTATACTATTTGTACACCCAAGACAACTTTCTATCTCTTTTTCTCGAATGTCTTTATATAGTTATACAGTAAATGCATGGTGCACGGAGGATAAAGGAAACGTAAAAACCTTTAGAAGACTAGAAGCTTTCTTTAGATAGAGTAATCGGAGAAATAGAAAACTTTCAAGTTGGATTAGGGAAGGAAGGAAGCTATAGAACAGTAACTTGATTTTTACAACTCTATTATTTATGATTACGATCTATGAAAAACGAGAGTTTCGCTTCGCCTGGCTATGTGACTTGATTCTCGTCCCAGGATTTCCTCTTTACTATGTGCCACAATTGTGAAAAGCTTTTAAAGTGTCTCAAATTATATTTACAATGAGATTTGCCATCGGATTACTCCTATGGCCAAAAGTAGGTGGCTAAGTACTTCCATGTGGATTTTCAAAGGCTCCATAAGTTCTGAGCTATGATGTGATTTCACTTTTGCTCTCCCTTTCTACCTACTTCACTCTTTGTGTTGGTTAAATTGTAATTTCTGGCTATCTCACATCAAATTGTGTTCTTGTAATACCTATATAGCTATTGTCCATGAACAAAATACGTTTTTAACCTAGTTTGAAGCTTCACAAAAGGCAATTAAACGTTATGTTACCTTCATCTTCCTACGCACGCTTACGCTGTGCACCGATAATTGTAAAGTAAGATAATAAATAATTAGGTTATTGCACTATTATAACAAGGGTGGGTATAATAATAATAACTTTCTAAAGTTACCTGGCTGGGTACGAAAAAGTAGTCAAATAAACTATCTGCAATTCAGTATAGTATTAAGAAAAACATATTTCGAAATATAATTATTTTTGTCCGGTTAATTGTTACGAAGTTTTAATTAGGTATTATAGGTATGTTACTTATGTTAGTATGTTAAAGGAACCACATTGGACACCAAAATGTTTTCAAGCGTTTCCTTAAACTATGAATTCACTTTCGATATTGGTGGAAGTTACTAAAAGAGGCAAAGACGTGAAAATAAAATACAGAGTGCCATATAGATGGGGAAAGTTAGTGAAAGGTGTGTCAACTAAATTGTAGACAGCCTTGTGCTTATCTATTTAAGTAGTAAGGAGTAAATGATTCATCTTGAGAATGTAGAATGCGTGGTTGTGGCAGTTCTAGAATTACAGTTATTTTTAAGGAAGTAGAAAGTGTTGGTTACCTTTAGAGTTGGTTCTGTTTGGTTGTATCGACGGAGAGGTGGATTTAGTCGGCGAGTCTGTTGTGACGTTGACTGTTGGGGTAGATATATTGAAAGTAGTTGAGAGAGTGGCTGTATTTTTAGTGATTCGGCCGTTGGGCATGGACTGAGAGTGTGTCGGATTTGGAGCGGAAGCATATGTCACTTTCTCAGGAGAATTAGTATTCGGAGCATTTGTCACTTTGTCTGGCGAGGACGAGGAGGGAGTGTAGGTAGTTCGGGGCGGAGTAGTGGAAGTGCTCGTCGAACTCGAGGTCAGTTTGTCGAGATCTGACTGGGTGGTTTTTGTTGATGAGGAGTATGTTGATAGAGTGGCGACTCGAGTGGAATTCACAGCAGCCACTTTAGTTCCTCGTAGCTCTTTAGGCTCGGCACATATGGGCTCGTCGAAAACTGTCCGTTTGCTCATTAGCTCATGAAAGGCGCTGGCTTCTAAGTCTTGGCAGTCCCACGGATTGCCACTCATCTTGACAACTTGAAGATTTAGCTCGAGGAGAGCGTTGCTGACGAGATTGACGTCCTCCAGCTCACATCGTTGCAGGTTGAGTTCATGGAGGGACGGCAAGGCTGTCAACGCCGACTCGACAATCAGGCTCTGAGCTAAGTGAGCGGAGTCGGAGAGCTCCAGAATTTGCAAGTTCTGAAGTGGAGCAAAGTCGCCTTTGTCGAACTCAATAGCCTCCATCAACCGAGATAAATGGAGTACGGACACTTTTCGCAAGTTGCCGAAAGCACCAGTTACAATCACTTTGATGGGATTTTGCGAAATGTCCAGCGTCTCCAGTCTACTCAGATTGGCAAAAGAGTCTCGGTAAATCACGTCGATTTGATTCGATCGCAAGTCCAAGTTTTTCAGACTTGTGAGCTCGCTGAAGACTGACGGGGGCAGGGAGTTGATTCTATTTCCGTGGAAATTCAACTCGGCCAGATTTCGAAGGTTTTTAAAGTCACTTGAAGACAGGTTCACGATTCGGTTGTCTTCCAGTTGGAGGGAGCGAAGGGACGGCGGAAGATTCTGCGGTGTTCGTGTCAATCTGTACACACAATGCACTAATTTAGGATTTTATTTAGCAACGCAGCTAATGGGACACATCTCACATTCCTACACAAAGACTCCAATTATTTCCTGCCAAAATTTAATTGCTAAATGTGGGCCAATTTCCCTTTCAACTCAGTTCTACTTTCTAAAGGCACACATCTGCTGGCATCTCATTAAAAGATCACAGTTATTTATAATTATTATGTAGGTATATACTATAGTTATATATAACTATGCACAACTATTGCTAGAACTAAAACAACAAGCTAACAACCTACGTAGTAGCTCGACACACTTTCTCTCTCGCTCTCTCTTTAGTCTAAATACAATATGTAATTATTATGATTGTCTCCTCTTCCTATGGTGCCCTGGCCCTGCCCCTTTTTGCTGACAGTGTCTTTGAAGTATGTACTCTATGATTAGAGAATGTTAAATTGTGTGTGATCATCTTTTCTTTTGTTCTCTTTGTTCAGTGGAATTCCTTGTCATTTCTATGTAAGTATGTATATAATGTATGTCTTTAGTTGAACAGTTATAATGCATACAAGGGCCTATTAATTTTCATGGCTTTAACAATAATAATTATGTTAATGAGGTCCAACTTTTCTGACTTTTTAATAAGTATAGCTTTAAACTGGGCGAATTCTCAAACTTTTCTTTTAGCTAATACCTACTACACATACTTTTCAGTTGCATATATCCATATTTTGCAAGTTGTGCGAGACGAAATGAAATGACATGCAATAGCAGTATCACTAAAGGCAAACTTTATAATTATAATTATAAGGATCTTTTCTTTTGTGAGAAAGGAGACCATAATATATATGTATCTAGCCGCGTGTGCCTTCCAGTCGTACGTACACTCTACATAGTAGAAACTACTTACAGATGTGTTCTGTTACTCTGTAGTAGTTCACATTATTCTATATAGGTAGCCTGTACCTTTTGGGTTGCGTATTACTTATCCTAAATTCTCGTCGACTAAGCCAGGCATACATAGCTGAACAAAAGTCCTGCATCCCGCGTCACTAAAATGAAAAGCATTTGTGCAAAAGAGAAAGCCATTACTTTCTTCTGAGAAGAAACTAAAATAATAGCCTTCTTCTTCTTGCTACTATGTACATACATTCTTACTACCTTTATAAGATAATGTAATGCTTTGTCAGAGTATTGTTCATTATTTCAAACTTTCTCTACAGCTTATATTAGTGGAAGAATGACTGCATTCAGCCGGAGTCTACTTCAGTTAGCTTCGTTACTCTTTCTCCATCCACTGCACTTTATCTAGCTAGGTATGGTTGGTTATGTTTAGAAATCGTCGCTCTCTCTCTACTTTCTCTTTTAATATTAAGGGCAAGCTTCATTGAAGATCTTAAGACATAG
>JABASI010000854.1:0-31146 GCA_019776505.1 Tomocerus nigrus
ATCCAAAGTTGGTTTAATGGATTGAAATAATGCACAATTTTCTGGGATTTTCCTACTTTTATATAATTGAATCGTATGTATTTGCCGTTGGTGAACCAATTCACTAAATCTGGCATAAATGTAGTTATTAACTAACCGTGTAGGTGCTTCGACGGTCTTCTTGAATTAATTACCATACAAGTAAATTATATTCAAACATTTCCCAAAAACTTATTTTTTGAGTGCAATTCAGTCAAAAATCTTTGAACTTTTGATTTTGGAAGAATACAACAATCAACAAACAGGTTACAGGTTGAGTATAATTGAGAATCAATTTGATTGCACCAGTATTGTTCCATTGTAACATGTAAATGTGCAACTTGATTCATTTATTTAATGGAGGACTACAGTTAATACTTATTCATCGTACATACATAATAACAATAACTTTTAGAGATATAATTAATTATTTATTAATCATTATACAGGTACTAAAATGTATGTGCACAATGAATGTAATAATATTTTGACTTTGACAGTAACTAGTGCTGTTGGTAATAAATCTGAAGAACTAATGTGGTAACAATAGTGGATAATTTTGGCTAATGACGTATCAGACAGAACTGTGTCTGTGTGGGTGTAGATGATATACCTCGATATACCAAGTCTTCTATGTATATAGTTTGTTATGTATTTAGTCATATTCCCCACTTGCGAGAATCAGTGAGAGAATGCAAATGGAAAAGTACACAAAAGTATTTGCATAACAAACATTCGTTGATAAATGGTTTGAGATGCATATGGTGATAACAGGATTCATTTTATGTGTTTTATTTAGTATGAGTATAATGTGTGTATAGTCGGTAATTACTTTGGACAGAGTTTGTTAGTCTGTGTATGAGGAGTTCATTGAGCGGAGATATAGATCAGCATATTGCAATAGTAAAAGTAATTTTGAGCAGAACGTTGGAGTTTAGGCGGATGTGGAGGATAGATATATAAAATGTCTAACGTAAACAAGGAAGATGCAAAATGGGAGTAGTGTGTACATACATGTTGGAGTTATATTATAAAGTTGTAATCAGAGAGAGAGAAAGCCATAGGAGCATATCTGGCTAACATACTAAATAGACAAGAGTATTTCTACATGCAGGACATGATGGAGCGTGAAGCTCACTAAGTGTATCAGTGGCTCTCTCATTGTCAGTAAAACTAGCCTTAATTTTATTGTAGTAGCTACGTGTTCTAGGTACTTGATTCTACAGAGGGAATCTTGGTTGGTCAATTTCCTTCCTTCACCAAACTTCTCTTCACAATGATTTATTACATGGAGACTTGACACCATCATTTTAAGCCAGTCATCGTCCTCATAAATTACCCAAAATCTAACCAACCAACTAAGAAAAGCCCAAACTGTTCTCTTTGCATTATTCTCTCTATTTCTTATATGTGTCAAGATATATCCACAGGAATTTCCTGTAGTTGTTAGTTTCGGCAGTCACCTCATACATACTTACTAGCCATCACACTACCTACTACTGTACTTATATTAATATAGAGAATACATGTATCTGACAATGAGAGGAATCCTGACTATGGAAAACAGTTTCTATCTCTGAGCCACAACTATGTATTCAGTGTTAGTGATGTTAGTGACGCCAGGGCTGAAAAGCAACTTCTAAGGATACACACTCTCACTAAGCTACTAAGCTCAGCCATTGTAACTGCACTACTTTATAGGTTTTTACAAAACTGTAACTCTTTTGACAAAGTTTTCTGCAGTAAGCAAAGAGCAAAAAAAAATTCTGGACTCCACATCCTCTAAGCTTTTAACATATAGTCATGTATCACAAAGCTTAACTATAGAAAAAAGAAAATCCTAGCTGTGGAAAAATGTTGAAAGGTTTAAAAAATTATGGGATCATTTCTCCAAAGACCTTTCCATAGTATATCCACTACTACTACTTCTACTTACAAGTATACAAAAGTGCCTGGCTAATATATTTTCTCCAGATCGTTCCTAAACAGATATAAAATAAAGTGTAATACAGATAGCCATGTTTGTAGGAGAGAAACTCCAATTTACGGAGCAAGATAGAAAATATATATGTATACAGCCTTCCCTGTTCCCTTCAAACGAATAAAGAAACTAGAATACATATCTAACTTCTCTCATTTTTCACTTGATTGAAAAGTTTCTTTCTATGCCAATGCATTATTTAGTTGGAAAAACGCGTTTTGGATTCTATTCTTCTTTTTTGCCCTTTCCTTCCTTCTTCAATAGCTTCTCTTGACTAGCTGGGTGAGTGAGCGACCAAAAAACTCCGCATTACTATAACCAAATGAAAATGAGATTCCAAAAATAAATATTAAGACTCTTATCAACCACGTTTTCAACACTCTCTGACATCCTTCCCTTAACGCCTAGAATTTATCACAACTAATACTAACTAAGCATAGCTATGATGATGGGATATTTCCTGAAAACTAAAAACTGTTTTCTTTTCACAAACTAGGTCTATGTGTTATGTTATGAAATGGCAGACACCTCCCAGAGTAACTAGGTGAATAGTGAACAGGATGGATTGGAACGGGGAAATCAATTTTCACCATCCAACTGATACTTTCAAACTTGACTTTCTCGTTCTTCTCTAATCTACACGTCTCTCTTTACTACCTGACGCTCTACTCTTTCTCCGCACTAAAGAATAAATGATGTTTCTCTCCTTGCTTTATTCAACGCTACAGTCTTCTGTACACTTTTTATGCTCTGCAAAGGAAGATATGTCCTGTTTGAAGTTTTACTCTTCCTTCTATGCGACTATTTATATTCTATTCTACGAGGAATAGTACAGTCACTCTATACTGGATGATTTCTGGGGAATCACAATCAACAACTGTCATTCGATACAATAGTGTGAATCGACTTCGAACAAGGTTCGAGTTGGAAATCCAGTTTACGCTCAGCTGGTTACAAGTTAGGTACGTCATCCAGTTACTGTTACAGATATATAATTCAGATAAAAAACTGTCAACAGACAAGGTGCGCTTCCGAAACGGAAACTGATATCAGAATGCCAGAAGGTAGGTGGATCATGTAAAGCAACTCAATGCTTTCCTCCAAGTATAGTTCGAATCTTATCTTTTATTCAATAGGAACCATTTAGCAAACATCAAAAGCCTATTGTCCTAAGCTACTTTAGTATAATTGATTTATGAACACATCTCCTCATCCGTAAATAATGATTATAATTAAGTATTGTTCTTGGTTGTGCTCAAGATTTACACTGGGTATTTATTTTTACTTATTATGGCTCCAGCTTCGAAAGATATTTAATCTGTGTGTACCAATATATTAAAATAAAATGTTTCTTTAAGAAAATAATCAAGGCAATAGAAGTACTTACAAAATATTTGAAAAATATATTTTCCTTGTGAGAAAGTGTGGTATGAAAATATGTAGTTTGTGACATTTGGCACAGAGCAAACTTTTTAAGCACTACTATTAATTCTGTACATATTTCTTCCTGTCAGCACTAATTTAATGTTTCCAAACTAAACGTAAGTCGACTTGGATTTGGATCGAAGGAAAACGGATGAAAAGTTGACAGCTGAAATATTAGAGATGGGCAATTTCATTGGATACTCGTAAGAAGAGAATTGCTACAAGAACAGAAACTGTCCCGGTCAGTTACAATTTCCTCTTCGACCTCCACTTGTGCTATTTGTCTGGGCTAAGAGTAATAAATGGGTCACTTTTTCCGTACCTATTTGTTTGTTCTGCCTTTCAGAATGGGTGGATATCAAACTGTTATAGGAGCTAACTTGACATCGGTTCGGTACTCACGTTTATCACAAGTAGATATGATGTTCAAAGCCTGAACCTCCACTGATTTCCTTTTGCCTTCTCTTGTAAGTTATCACTTTTTTCATTAGGGGATAGTCTCCGAAGTTTTATATTTGTTACATGTCCAACCTATTCACTTAACTTAGCCACACAGATTACTGAACTAGGCGATAAAACCGGATTTTATCCTGGTAATAAGATGCTGAAGGATGATATTATGTGCAGCAGACTTCTCGCCCATCACATAGATATGTGTATGTATACTATATAAATACGTGCTTTCTTTGCTTACCATTTTTTATTCTTAAAAAGTTGCATTAGTTAATTGGCTACGATTGTTTAACATCCGGGTACGTATTCCTCACAATATTATTAGAAAAAAAGAAAATCTAATACCTCGACTCTCAAGTAACAACAGTGATGTCATGCATGATAGTATTGATAGTGAAAAATAATCTAAGCTTCTTATAATTGTCAGTTATTTAATCGTTTTCTACAAATATTCTGTTTGTCGTTACATTACTGTAATTTATTCTAAACAAATAAATAAATTCCAGAGGTAGAAATGACTAAAAACGGAATTATTCTTATAATTGTCGGTTATTTAATCGTTTTCTACAAATATTCTGTTTGTCGTTACATTACTGTAATTTATTCTAAACAAATAAATAAATTCCAGAGGTAGAAATGACTAAAAACGGAATTGCTTATAGGAATTGGCGGATATACTAATTACCAGTACCACCCATGTTCGCTATGTTAAAACAAAAATGTTACCTACTACTAATTCTAGGTACTTATTATAGCAAAAACAATTGTTAGTTTCTGGAAAATGTTTTGGTAGGAAAAAGCAAGTTGTACCCACTATGTACTGTAAAAAGTTCCATGTTTCAATTACCATAAATAGAGTACTGCCCACTGTGGTAAGTAGGTAATGTATTAATTAATGCGGGATGTAAGATAAAGTATGAAATTGCATGATAAAGGGGTCAGGTCAGATATAAGATTTTATTCCTCCATTTGTTTGGTTTGGTGGACATTTGCAGAGTGTGTAAAGGAGTCGGTGTTGTATATGAGACGGACGATGATAACCACTCAATTCGTCGCCTGTTGGGTCAAGCGCAAGTCGTTCAACGAGATTTATTGCCACTTCTCAAGCACTATTACAGTGATCGGGAGCTTTATGATGTCGTTCTGAGGTTACACATTCACCATCTTCCTTTTCTACGTTTCTCCTTTTCTATTACCCTACTGGCTCATCTTTGTGGGTTTTTTCGGAATGCTGAGTCTTTCTTTGGCTCTAGAATTTGCTCTTACTCTTTGTCCTTTGCTCCCTCATGTATGCCATTCATTGGCTGCTATTTTCTTAGTTCTTCTCCTTGTTTTAGGAATGCTGAAAAATAACAATTTTCCTCGTGAACCAATATCCACAAATGTTATTGAGAAAGTAAATGACACGAAACAGAAAAATACAATGCTCCTCTCCTATTCCTTCTCCAGTCTCTTTCAGTTCTGGCTACACGTAAGACAGAATATTACTTTGTGGATGTATGCGTAGAGCGGAACTGCCATAAAATGAGACATCCAAAGCGGTCACATAATGCTTCTACGTACATAAAGACAATAAATGTGTGATCTATCAAATGCTGTACAAATTCCTTGGACGAAAAAAGTGCTTAGTACATTTTATGAGTATCATGTCTACCATGAATAGGTTATAGTTACTTTGTATTAGGATATTACATAGCTTATCACCAGATAGGTTCTTTAGTATCCAAATACATGTTGAAGGTATGACAATACTTTTTTTTTATTTAGGATGTTTTATCCCATCCAAACTATCTGTAGCTCGTAAATTTTCTACTAAATAATGCATAAGGGTATCTTCCAGTAAGACTCTAGTAAAAAAAAAGTATAGATAGTGCAATAACACAAGAAAGAAGGCTTACTGGTTGTGATGTGATTGTGAGGTGGAGCAGTTAAAAAAGGGAGTATTGACATAAGGAAAAAGGGTGATACTGTAGTATAATAGTACTTTTGTTAAACAATAATATCATTTACCCTATGAAATGGCTATAGACGGATCATTTATATCAGGTATCAGGTATCCTATGCTGTGTGGATAGAACTGCCATGAATCCAGACAGATAGCCGACACACACTGCAGTAAGTAGTGGGGGACGGCAAAAGCTTAACCGTTATAGACTTGAAAAATTCGGAATTGTCCATTCTTTGGATGTGGCTTAAGATTGGGTAGGGAAAGTTGCTATTTCTTTCCTCTGGCTAGCTCCCTGTCATAAAGAAGGGACATAAAAACGGGATCACTAGACAGGGAAATAGAAATAAATTGAAATTGGGGGTTTAGTCCTCTTTCTGAGTAGGAATTGTTAAATGATTGGGCTGCTGAAATACTTATTTATTAGCATTATGGTTTTAGCTACGTCTATTTTATGACTGTAGCACTTTGAAATATCATTTGCCAACTTTCACAAACATTATGAATCATGTGTCTTTGTGAACTGTAATAAAATGTTTGAGTATTCATTGTATCTGTATGTCTATTATTAATTTAAATGAAACTAGGAACTGTTGAGTATAAAATTCTATGTTAACCACACAGTAAAATCTTACAGGAAATGTGTACTTCTGAAAATAATAGCAATGAATATGGTTGAAAGTACCAAGGGAAAAGAATATGGAGAAAGAGGATTTAAGTTTTACATGACATACCTGAATATATAGACAATTGTGTAGTAGAATGCAAGAAATAGCAGTATAGAAGTCGGAAGGGTTATATTATGCGCTATGCTGACGCAGTTATTCCATCATAAATCCCCATCTAAATAATGCATTCAAAATAGCCATGTTTTCCTCAACATAACCATCACAAATTGTCTTTCTCCTCTCTGTTTGAAAATCCTCATTCGAGGCTAATCGTAATGCCGGAAATAAAAGGGAGAAATAAAGGCTGAACTTAAAGCCAGTTTTGGATCTGTGTGTAGGCTAGTTTTGTGGGATTTTGTACATGGAATACTTAATGGCTTTTTGTTTCCCTTACCATCAAGATCTGTACTAGTTGTAATACCTATGTACTTTGTTGTATTGTATTTGTCTACGTTTTGTGTCGTAGTTTGTAGCGTAGTGGTATTATTATTGCGGTCTTTTGTGTTCTACCACGAGGACTGTGCTTTATTCGGGGATTGGGAATGCTGAGGATGAAATGAAATAAAATAAAGTAAAGCGCAAGGAAAGTATAATAAAAGTAAAGTGAAAATAAAATGGAATTGAAAGATTGCTCCTGAACCTGACCTCTCTCTCTCTTTTCTCTTGCTCTCCTTGTGGATAAGAGGAATATTTTCCGAGAATAAACGCTACCGGAATTTCTACAGCCAAATTGGAGAATATCACCGATCCTACAAGCTCCCTAATATCTACGCCTGGGCTCTGCATCCAAAAGTCTAACTGACAGACTAAGATCAGTTATAAACTTGGTGAGTTATAAAAATAACTTTTTCCGTTTACTTACTCCTGCCGATACATATTGGTAATTTTTCTACTAGGTACCTACTTCCTACCAACGCAACACTATCCGCTTTTTAAACATTTTACTAGGAGAAAGAACTTTGGCACAAAACAACCATCCAGAGAATACTGATCCACATCACAAATGTTTTACAAGTTCCTGCAGCAGACTCGACCGACGAAGGAAAAGCGTGCTGATGATGACACGTCGCTACATGATCGCGTTAGTGCTAAATTCTTATTCCCTACTTTGTATATGGTATTACATCTTATGTATCGCTTCTGATGTCCCAACTTTCCCTAAACTTAAGTGCATTAAAGAACATTTTCCTTCCTATCTTTCATTTTTATACCACATACACAATACGCAATGCACGAAACATTGTTTCTTTAGCTAATAACAGTGATGCATCTTTCGGGAATAGAAAATCTTCTTTTTATACCCATCTTCATAATCTGCTGAAGATTACACCCCCCGTTTTATTTTACTCTACTTCATTATACAAAATTAGTGGTTCCTGTAACTATAATAATCCAGCACTAACTAAGGGTACATAATTAATACATTTACATTATATTGCATTACCTATACAATCACCATTCACCATCTGTTTACAATGTTAGGCATGTGTAAGTTCCCAATATAATAATTTTCATGCGAAGCTCATATATCGGTTTGCACTCATATCATCGGTGAAAATTCGAAAATTTCGTACAAAAGGAAGACAGATTCTATGTACAAGATGAAAGTGGTTTGACAATGCTAAGTATACTTAATTATAATATAATTGGAAAGTTAAGCTTGGTGATTTTAGGTTACCTACTGGTTTACGAATCATAAAAGTAGGGCGGGGCCCATAAGGTATATTGATATACCCATGATAGATATCGGTATTTATTTTTGTTTATGAGGAAAAGATTCGACGTAGGATATTATTCAAGATGCATGAACGGCCATAATTTAGAAAGGCATCTAAGCGTAGATAGTTAGGTAACGCCTGTAGCAGCCTAATAGGACAGAACTTGGGGTAAAATGTCTATAAATATATTTCATAAGATTTGAGGGGAAATTGAGTGGATAGAAAGATGATAGGAAAAGTTGGTTACTGTTAGTGAGCTAGCCCAACAGATAAGTTGGAAAGTTGGCAGCGTAAGCGGAGCAATGGTTGGCTTGCCTAATTTAAAAGAAAGGACGATGCCGATGGGATTCCATTTTCCAGCATGACCATCTTAATGCTTGAACCAGACCGGGACTGCCAAGTAAATATGCTAAATCATAGACTAATCTCAAGTTATATATAGGATTCTAATATACTTGTTAAATAAAGTTCTCTCGGATTGAACTCCCTCTTCAGCACTTGTTCCAATAGATAATCTCGTTGATTTCCCGAGAACAAACCGGAGAGCAGATGGCCAAAGCTGAGCTGATGAGAAAATCGAAATGAAGGAGACAAGGTGAAAGACGAGAGAGAGGGAATATTGATGGAGATGCGAGAAGGAGAATCCGTTCTCAGAATGGAATGCAGATGAAGAAAATCCCTTCAAGGGTATTCATTTTGTGATTGACTTTTGGTACTTTACTACTTACATGCTGCTAACGACAGCAATGATTTGACTTTCACCAGCATATAATAAACTTTTCTTGAGGAGCAACTTTCTATTCTCTCCTTTCCGCTGATTATAACATGCTTCGCCCTTAAGCATCTTAATGATCTTAAGAATCCTGAATGTTCATCCTCATTGATCTGAGTGATTGCAAGATCTATTATAATGAGGATGGCTTAAAATAATCAAGAGATGGGCTTTGCTCAAGTTCAAAACCAAAGTCTAATGATTTATAGCTATGATGACAGAAAAGGGGGAACCTGGTAAGTAAAGAAGCTTAACGAGTTTATATTATATTATGCATGTCGTATCTAGTACTCGATAGTTAAATTTCTTATATTGTAGAATTACCTATTAACTAGCGTGTCATGTATTTTAGGCTCTTGACATGGAGCACATAATTATGCTTGGAAAATTGCGTATTCGTCCTCAGTTCATTTCCAAATGGGTTTGAAGGCACGGAACAGCTATTATGTGGCTTGTGCGTAATGACATAAAACGGTTATAGTTTGGTAGAGGGGTTGAGGTTTATTGGGAACAGACCACAACGTACCACACTGAAATTTTGTTAGGAAAATTAATGTTGGTAAATTGGTTGCGAAACCATAATGTTGAATGGGATCTGTAGCCTTTACCCATGGAAGATGTGAGAGGAGAAGGAAAGATAAAGATAAGAGAATCCCTTTCACTCACCATTATTCTTAGTAGTATGTATGAGTCGTAGTGTCACTTTTACTTAAAAGCTGAATTGTGTACACTAACAGTTTGTTTCCGACGAAATTTGAAGAGCAAACGCTCTTTGTTGCGGTTATCTCGCGTACCTTGACTAGAATTCTTATTACTTGGTACCTTTCTCTTCTCGGCTTTCACTAGATGGATGAATGGATGAAATGATTATGTCAAGGTATGCCCCAACTATTAGCATTAGTAGTCTATACTATATCTGCACATAGGGATTTCCCCAGATCATTAAACTTACATGCTTTATAGTAGTAGAATGTTTGAGATAACACAATTTGATGGGTATACCTACCTGAAGTCTTAATTCAATTCAATCTTAACTATATCCATTACAATTCATATAGTTGTAGTATAAATGGTGTGGGATAAGGGATTCATGACTTGTACTGTATATTATGGAGGAGGATTCTGTCTGTATTAGTGTAGATAGTGTAGAGGAGTGTTTGGTGACGGTGTCAGAAAGATCAGAGAAACAAGTCGTATGCAGTAGATATAATTGGCAGGGATGCAAGATGCAAGTAAATTTAATATTTGGACTTGGTGTTTGCTTCTGTAAATGCTATAGCTATATAGAATGTAGCAGTAGTACAATTTCGTCGTATCGTTATTTTCACTTGGGTACTACTATTTAATGCTACCTCCTCGATAGCCTCCTCGTGGTTAATGGGGGAGTTATACTTTATACTGCGTCGAATATATATATACTTAGCTATAGTTTGATTTTGATCTTGGAGGAAAGGGTTGAATTCTAGGATGAGCTAAAGATGTGAAAAAATGCGAATAAATATTCTAGGCACTCGCAGTTGGGTGGAACGTTTGTTATACGTGACTTGGAAGCTCCAAGTGGTCCAGGCTTATTGTGTCACAAGCCTATTAGTTCTGTTGCCGATTTGAGTCTGGACTCTCTCCCTACAAAGGTTAGTCACTGCAAGTACAAGTAGAAAGTGGAAGACCACCACTGAAGCTTTCCCTTGACTTTCCTTGGATGAAAGGACATGCTTTCTTCCAAAGACTACTACATACTTGTACCTACCTACTACTACTAGGAAGACATAACACAGCACAACAGTTCTTCAGTCACAACTTACATTGTGTCGACTAAAATACATATCGTAATGTTAGTTGAAAAGAATGAAAGGGCTCTGAAAAGAATAATGGGAACCACGAGAAAAAGTAGTTGTGGAAAGAATGGAACTAAACTGAGTTTTCCTATTGCTTGTCTGACTTGACACTTTTCAAAGAAAGGAGTCAAAGGAGAGACGTAATTTATAACTTGAATTGACTTTAAATGAATGAAATCAGCTTTTGATTCCATGCGGCCTATTGCTATTCGATATGTGACTGTGAATGTGATATGGATATAGGCCTACCTAGCATTATTGCCTATGAAAAATATTATACTTGAGACGAGACTACTTTACCTAATTTTGTTTTAGTAGCTATACCTAAAATAAATCCTTTCTTTTACGCCTGTTTGTAGACTCTGAGAAAAAATTGGCAGTAGCTATCGTCTACCAACTTATGAACAAGTAGTGCTACCTTGCTCGTATTATTGTTTGTAACCTTTTTAATAGTGGAATACCATTAAAATGAAAAGATACTTACTATGTCCCATTAACTCCCCCATTAGTGAATGTGCACTTTACGTACACAAAAACTTAAATAGGTTTTACTCTTACATTGCTAACCTGAGTGTATAGTGTATACCATTGCAAAGACATTATAGCTTGTAAAAATAAGTTCGCATCTAAAATATTATATAATATGTACTGCAGGTGCTGAAGTATATTAATTAATAATATGTTTACCAACCATATAGTGAAAATTATTGGAATTCACTCATCAACGTTTTCATTGTAAGAATGTTAATTTCTTTTCCAAGTTCTGGTTATTCTGGTGTAACGAGAAAGGAAAATATATAATTTTAATAGAAGTCCTTCATGGAATTTAATAATTGCCGTCCTTTTAACAGTACTATTAATGCTACAAAACTGGGAACGCCTGCAAAAATGATAGTTCACACTCGCCTGAGCGCGATGGTCACATCTCATAACATGCCTCTAAAACGACTAAGGAATATTTATAACCAAAATTTAGCTTCGTTGAGCTAAAACCAAAAAAAAGAAGGTTATCGCCGACTAATGTGCCTCACTGAACAGAATGTTGCTGACCTGAGTGAATAGAATAGAGGTGGAAAGAAAACATTATAGATTGAAAAAATAGGTTGGTATCTTAAGTGTATAAATAATATCGAATCGATATTAATTTATAAAATAAATGTTAAGAAAGTCATATCTTGACAATTTTTGATGAAAATTTAACAGCTTTTAATTGCTTCGTCTACAGCAAATAAATACTATATGAAATGCATCGCTGATACTAAAACTGTAGACTTGAATCTATACGCTTAAGAATTGTTAATATAAGATACTTCAATGGTGAGAAAATTATAGTACTGTTTTCAAGACTTTATTTTATTTATCGTGTAGCATCTGTCATTTCATTGTTCTTTGAAGGGTAACCTTGAAGCTGAGTGAAACTTGGTAGGACTAGCAGAAAAGGGTACATATTCGCTTGGTTTGTAATATAGGAAGAAAGTGAAGCCATAAAAAGCTTGATCTGCTAAGTGTATGAAAAATGGATCATTTCAGTGGAAATTGCATTACCTCGCTTTCTTTCAGTCCCATTTTACTGTGGGTATATTTTTCTTTTGTAAACCCGTGCTTTGGCTGGTAGGAAACTTTTTAGGAATATCTTCCTTCTTATTCACTTGATTTTTTCTGTGGTAATCCTAATGTTATCTTGTTCGTGATATGTCAAAGGGAGTCTGGTTGTTTTATAGTGAATTGCCTGGATATGGATGCTATAGGCTCTAGATGGATGGAACTGATCTGGCGTTTACGAATGTTTTGATGTGGGATGAGTTAAGATGCATCGTCGTCAGTCATAAACTTTGATCACGCTTTCTCTCTTTCATAACAACAAGGAAGCTTATAGTTCCAGCCCGGTAAGTACATCGAACGAAGGGAAAACTATGGGATTGCTACAAAGAAAACGGATAGGAATAAAAGTAAAAGAAAATAGGGCGAGGATAAAAAGGAGAAACGAGAAGGAGATTGAGATCTGAGAGACATCAGTTCGAACTTCTCATTTGTCTGAATGATTGATTACCCTTTTTTCTTGGTGCGAAGAGTAACTGTATACGCAATGGTCTATGGTATGGCATTTTTGGGGAACTTTACTTATGGAACATAAGAATTGTAACATCTGTGTTCATATTTATTTCTTTTTGTACTTATGCTGAGTGTAGTTAGTTGCACACCTTATCTACTTCTTGTAACATCGTTTGTTTTACTTCGTCGTGGTTCTCTTCAGTAATAATAATGTCAGCCAGGAGATTTTTCATCTGTCTTGTTTCCCTGCTTCTCTTTCCCATGGTTGGTGAGATATATTTCCGGTTTCCAGCTAATTAACCAGACACTAGAACATACATAGAAAGCAGGATGTGAGGACATGAATTATTTTATGTTCATTTTCAGTAGAACAATGTATACTTCAAGCATTTCACTGTTTTCAAACTCTGTGGGATAATTACCTCGCTACGAGCAAATGCTGATAAGGAGAAAACACCTTTTTCGTTTAGAGGGGCTCCTGAATTCCTGAAAGTATACTTTAGCAGGTACGTTAACTTTCATTTTGCGTTATGTTCCATTTGGGAGCTTTGTTTCATCAAATATGAACTTTCTATTGCTCTGTCGGACGTTTGTCTTAGTGTTCCTGCTTTGTGCTTTCTCTCCTCTAAATGGTTACATATTGAGTGAGAATGGCGAGTACGTGCAGCTGTGGCACTGGAGCATGTCGACGGTAATATATTTTCCCTTGTAATTCCCCTAAAAATCTTGATGGTAATGTTGGATTCTTGTAATGTGTACTTTTCAAGCTCCCTTTACTACTAATGCTTCATAATATCCGCTCCACTACGGATTTTTAGTACATTTGTTAAGTAAGTAAATAAGCCGAACATTTAACTCACATCATTGCTCCCAAACTTTTCCTTAGCTTTGGGAATCAACATTTCTCGAGAGTGCTGGGATATTTTTACTGTAGTATCTCACATATGATGGGAAGCATTTAACACAAAATTCGACTCAGTCAAACCGTCAGATACTACATAGATTAACATTTTTCAGGATTCAATGAACTGTAAGATAAAGAGCAGTTCCTGTACACTATTGCACTGAAGTGGCATAGGGGAAGGAGGGGAAGAAATCTGTCAACATTTACTTTGTATAGATGATGGATCACCTCCACCGAATCATCTCAATCCAAGGCTTTGCGAATAGACGAAAATAATTTTGTCTCTTTCCTCAAAATTGATCTATCTAATAGAATAATATGTCATCCATTTTATTTGCAGCAGCTTAGCTGTAGTGATCGAATATCTAGACTTAAGTGAATATTTAGTCTCCTATAATATTCCCCTTCTTTCATGTGTTGCAATAAAACCTTGCAAAACAAAGACAAACAACAATTTCCGTCGTCTATTGCCTAGCTTCCTGACTACATGCCTTTCCTGTTACTTTGTTGTCTTTTTCCTATAGTAGTGCAATGTAACTACCTATGTAACAGTGCAATGTTGTGACTCACCGTTCTGCATTACTATAATCTTATGCTTGTTCATCTGCATCATGGGTTAACAGCTGAATAGACGAGCTTCTTGCAAATAAATATCACCCCGAGGATATTTACCAACATTCTTTTCAGATGCAGCGTACTTTGACTGGCAATGTTGTAATTTCTAGGTAATTGGAGACTGGTATGTAAGCAAAAACTCTCATTGCATAAAATGAACCGACCGACACCATGCAAGATCAGAAACTCAGTTGACACCTACCTACAGTATCCGGCACTAAAAACCTTTCATATCACTTTCACCATGTAAGAGCAAAGCATGTAAGTTTTATTAAAATACCAACTTACAAGAATTTTGCTGCTATAGATGTTCGATATGTTGACCTGCAGTTGCAATACAAAAACTTTCTTCGTCACTAAGCTGAACTGAACAGCAAAATGAGCATTATTGTTATTTGCTCTTCAGCCTAATGACAAAACTCAACCCGCCGGTCATCCTCATAAAGCTATGTAGGATTTGAAATTTGCAGGGTCGGAATTTGGCTTCAAATAAGAGTACTTACATTTCTGTCAGATGATGCCTGTCTCCTGCGTCACTCATTGCTGATATTCACTCCCCCCGTTTGTGGGCTGAGCCCTATGGCTTACGCAATCTTTTCGGCATTTAACGTCTTTTTGATTTATTTAGCAGCAGTGGCCAATGATGCTGTTTCATTAAAGCGCCTGAACGTGCCTTTTACCTGGCTGCCTATGACTGTCCACCACTGTTCCGGTCGACATTTTTCCACATGCACAACCCAAAAATTTCGGTCCGCTCGTCGATTGTAAGCGCCATTTTAGCACAAAAGGAAGTACAAGAACAATAACCAAGTATCATGAATATATAATTGGTTAAATAAAAGCTACGTAAAAATGAAAGTGTTACTTGAAGTTTAGGCTAATTAGGTAGGTAGACAGTAAGGTGATCAAACAGCATAATTTTATATCTTATTTCGTACATCAACTTATTATTTCGTTTTTGTAAGGTAGAAAGAAAATTAATAGTACTATATAGTGATACAAGCAACAATTTAAACCTATATACCTATAATGGTGATTTATTATTGTATTGCGAAAATTATAAGGAGGCTTCTTATTAGTAATGATGATAAATGCACGTGCTAATTACGCCAAATTATTGTATGTTCTGTTTATAAACATCATAGTTCTCCATTAATTACTAAAACTATACAAACGATGATTCTTCCCTAAACTGCATTGGTGAATATAAAAAACCTGGTTATCATACCATCTCCTTTTATATATTTCTTGGTTGGAAATCATCGGAGGTGAATAAACAATAGCAAGACGAGGCCATTAATCAACTTTCCCTTGGGTTATCTTTGCTAGGTACCTCGATGATATAGTAAGTTTTCTTTAAAATGAAAGTATGTGTGTAAGAAAAAGATGGCTTAAGGGTATATCGTCTCTATACGTTTGGTTACTTATTCTGATTTGGAATTTTTGCCATCTATCATGGGAGAAAGCGAGGAAGAGCCGGTAAACCAGAATATGACTAGAATGGGCTGTAGAGCAGACTGAGGATGATGATGATGCAACGGAATTGAATAGTGTTTGTGCATGCATAGAGTTTTTTGTAACTAGGTTCTTGTCTATTTAGTTTAGGCGGGTAGTGTTATTACATAGCCTGGAGGTTGGACGGAGGTTTGTGAAAATAAGGTTGTAGGTAGTTTGGTTGATAGGTTGGTGTGTGCCGGGCGGGTAGTCGGCGCGGTGAGTGAGTGACTAGCCTTAAGTGCATGCAATGTAGTACATTACATTAGCTGCCACTGTATTGCACTATGATGGTCTAATATAAATTGTGTTCCACCCTTTCCTTCACTCTCCTTCCATTACTTTACGTTAGTAACTTACTGTTACATCTCTATAAATTATATCCTCTCAAGTTTGACTAGACTAACATCATTTTTCATTATCTACTTTGGCAGAAAAAAAGAGACATCAATCGTGTTTTATGATACTATTTTCTGGCATTGCCCCTACTGTTGGATTTGTTTCCATCATTTTGCTATAGGGAGATATATGGTTTGCTAAGAGGAGCGAAAGTATCGTTAAGTTAAAGCTTGCCCTATCTTGAATACACAGATGATCTCAAGAGGCATTTATCTGTAGTTGGTTGGTTGTTCTATTCATGCCTTCAAGATAACCATCGATTCCTTCAAATTATATCGTTCACGGAAAAAATCCACGTTCAATGAGTTTGTTCATAATCATAATTTAGAGCGGAAATTACAGAGAGCCATAAAGTCTATTTGGGATTTTGTACTACAGAAGTGCTGTATAGACACATAAAAGAAGGTAACTCTATAAGTACCTAAATAGTTAAGTACTCCCTTTCTTAATATATAAGGAAATTGTCTTGAACTACAAAGTATAAATATCTACGGAGTACAATTTAGTCCTAAGCTCTGTCTGACTCAGTTCGGGACGTAGTACTAAAGGCAAACGGAGGAAGTAAGACATGAGACCTGCTAAAAGTTACATCAAATTATATCATTTCAGTTTAACTTTACCCACATCCAGAGATTTTATACGCTCTCTTTTCCAGGGCTGTACCTCTGTGACTGAACTGAACTCTAGCTCTGGAGCACAGTGTTGTGTATTTGTATAGACACCGTTTACACAGATGGCTGAGAAAGTACTATGGGAAGTCATATAAGAGAGGAGCTACAAAAGTTTCCAGATAAAAACTGAAATAGCATTTCTGCCCTAGATAATTTTATTTATATCCAACAAGAACGAACGAGCATTTATTTTCCTATAAAGCATGATGAAAGCATTTAGAGAAATTTAGGTCAGCGTTTCACATGCCAAAAACTAGGGAGAAAGTCGAGCTAGTTCATCCACTAGGACTCTCCTTGTCTCTATCTATTTTCTCAGACAAGCCTTTCACATCATATGCATATAGCCTCAATAAACATTTTAAAAAACAACTGTCAGCGTGCACACTATAGCATTTTATGTAGGTATTAACTAAGTGCTATTCGCGAATAAAGTATCTTCAGGAATCTTATACAACCAAGATGTAGTACCTACGTGAACTGATGCAACTTTGGGAATTTCCGATGAAAAATGACGGCGATATTCCTTGTCTTGTCTATGAAATCAGATTGTATTTAACTATTGGAAATTGAGCATAGCCATAGTTTACAAAAGGCCTTTCACAATCTCGGATCATAACAGTTGACTTGATCTCTAAATCAATGGAAGCATATGTGACAAAGAAGATCTATTTCATTATTCTTTTTATACGTTCATCTCTTCGCATAAGATACGTTGTATTCCATATAAATCACACAAATGTAACACAATTCTACTTCCCCAAATCTACTGCTCTACACATAAATTTTTGATAACATTTCTCTCTCCCTGCTCCTATAAGTATCTATTTTGTATGTACTGCTGTGTTGCGTACTGTTACTAAGTACTACTTTTGTCACTGTGCTAAAATATTGGCGAGGCACAAACTGAAGCCTGCATTGCATAGTACTACTATGTTTTAGTAATGCACAGTCCGCCTGGAAATACTTGTCAAGGAATGACAATAATATTATTATCTCTGCTCTTCCAAATGGATTTCCCCCCAGAATTACCCCGATAAAAGATTCAAAGAATGAAATGAGCATCTGAATATTAGCCTTTATTATTTATTTCCACTGTAGGTTGGTTGGATCCTTACTACACTGTAGTTATGTTACATTATATGCATATTATTGGACAAAAATTAAAAAAATTCTATTTTTATCAATAATAGTGACCAAATAACATAAACTCACTGAAAATAACAATACAGCTTCATTTGAATGTATGTTTGTGTATGCTTGTTTCTTTTGCTCGTTTTCCGGAGGAAAGAGTTCCACAAGTCCCACACACACAATGTAAAATGCAAAACAAAGCCTGACGACTGCCGACTGTTGAGCTGAGTCGACTGATACTAGTAATGCTATATGCAATGGGTTTAGTTAGGTACATGTAATGGGGGCTAAAAGAGATCCTTGCTTATTGCATTATGTTATGTGTAAGAAATCAGCCCGCGTATTCATTAGCCGGCAGATATGTTATCACACGTCAAAGAAACTAAATGTGTTATTTCTTTCACTTTTACACTTTGTCAACGAGTTTAATCTAGTTCGTGTACTGTCCTTTTCAGTTTTTTAGTCTTTCGACACAAGAAAGTGGGGAAAATTGTCTCTTATTGCACACTGTATGGTCAATGGTTTCATTGCATTCAAATGTGAAGTTTGTATCGTCTGACACCTATATAAAATAGTAAGTCTTTTGTTCTTCTTTTGGCTAGTGTAATGTAAGTTCGTAAATAATCAATAATAATTGGTAATACAGATATAATAATATTGGCATACTTATGGCATGATACAGGATTTTTGCACCTTTCACACAAAAAAAGTAATTTCTTGGTTCGTATGTCATATGTTCAATGTTATTTTGAAATTAATTATCAATTATGATTTACTAATTAATTGTCTGCTCGGGTGTCAGGTGTGTTCTTCTGTGTTAAATATACATGATTCATTGTTCATATCTTTAAAAATAAAGTTACTCAAAAATGTCAAAAATACAAGAATACATTAATACCCACGTACAAGCGTTTATAGTGCATTTTATGCATGTACTTATGTCATAAATTATGTATGCTTAATTACTTACAACTTAATTACCTACCTGAGATCTCAGTTTACTGAACCGCGAAAGGTCGGATTCAATTCTAGACTACTAATTGCCTACCTAATGCTATAAATATTTATTTCCTCGTTTATCGTATTATCGTTCGTTTTCGTAGTACTAATATCTATGCTGCTAGGTTAGGTGTATTATGTATAATATTGAATATATAGGTACTCAATTTTTTCGGTCATAAGGGGGACTCAGCTTAAGGGGAAAAGTTTTGGGATTGGGAACCAGAGAATATAATTTGTGACGGAAAAGAGCTTTTAGGAATGATGAGAAGCAACGATCTGTTGGTCCTCAGGTCCGGGTGCATTCTGCATTCATTTCGTGCAGAATTGCAAGATTTACCCGACCGGGTGTACAAATGTAGTACATGTTTTCCTAAGCCTGATTCCACAACATATTCCGCCACTGAAGAAACAGAAAATTGTAAAAAATACCAAAAAATATAGAAAAATTATCTGCAGTGGTGGGCATGGAGCTGATTATTACACTTAGGCAAATATGATACTGATAGAAAAATCAAAATGTGTTTTTACAATGCATTTTAACCATACATTACCATTACCCCACTCCGAATAACCCCAACCCAATTTTCCCTATTATGAAATGTGTTTTTTAAAAGTTTCTCATCCATAGTTCCCCGGCATGTAGATTTCTAAAACTTTTGTCCAAATCGCCCTAAATCAATCCGTTCTCGCGCTAGGTGTCGGCGCGCTTACTTTGAGTCGTGAGTCGTCCTCCTTAAGTCTTCATGTCACATTGTAGGCAGCATTAACATTTGTTGGTAAAAAACAGTAGTGTGCAATAGTGTGCATACCACATTCTGTGCCATACTGTGCTGTGCATATTATTATTGCACAGTGCATTTCATCGCTTCAAATTCAATACACAGCTAATGAATGAATCAAGCTTTTGACTGAGCTGTCCCAGGCTGTCTGGCAGTAGAATTAAATTCGTGAATAGAATGCTAATGAATGTACATGGGAATTTACTGGATTCGAATATTTTCCCCGCATGCATGTATATATTCCTATTAGCTCAACGACTAGCTCCTCGTTCAGAGAATCAGCCCTCTTCCGCATATAATTTAGGGGACGAAGTCCTCGCGCATTTTTTATGGTAATTTTTCCTATTTCGTATAGTGCTAACTAAAATAGTTCAGATGAATTCCCTATTATGTAGTAGGTAGTATCTAACAATCTAACTAGAAAGTATATAAGTTTTATATAATGAGATGCAATATGCAATACATATATATACACATTATCACACTACGGATTCTCCGTATTCTGCATGTATCTAATCTTGTAGCATGCTATTTTACTACTCTTTCCTAGGGTAAAAGAGGGAAAACTGAGAAAGCGCATTCAGATCTTTACATACTACATACTACATATTTACTATAATATATCCTGTACTCGGTACATGTTCAAATCGTAGTAAGAAATTCAAGTATAGTAGCACTAGTAGTACGCACACTACTCGTACAATACTTTGAAGTGCACGCATCTGTACACAGCGAAGTGAAAGTCAGAAGGAAAAGTCATTTTCTGTTGTCGTGTCGCTTCAGCTTCATTCACGTACCATGTCGGCTCCGAATCGCTCTTTTCCTTCAGAGGACCTATTTATTTGCCTTCCTATTTGCATGCGAATACGAGATGATAGACACTATTACTTGACTTGGTAAGGTGCTACGCTTTTGGATATAATATGCATCTCTTGTGTTATGACATTTCCCCTCACCGAACAGTCCATTATGTATTTTCTCCCTTCTTTTCTCAGGAAATTGGTTCATTTACTAGATTACTGCTTTACAATGGCATATTTGGTATGTATATGTGCACACTCAACTATGCCTTTAAATACTTCAAAAATATTATTCTTTGACAATTTGACATTAACCATCAATTTGTTTTAGCTATTACATTAGATGTATAATTCATTTTACGTCGATTTTCATGTTGAAACGGAATGAACTATGAAGCACTACAAATACACTTAACAATAAGAATTGAAGTAAAGACTTTTAATTTCTATTCTATAAGTACACCCAGAAATAGAATGCTGCAATAAATGCGTACAATACAAATACAAACTAAAGCTTAACCCTACAATGCAACTACAACATACTGTGTACCCAATCAGTCGTGACACTTTATCGTTGTATCTCCCTTCCATGGTAGTTTACGTGCATTGACCAGCAACGTATAAGTTTTACCATTCAAAACTTTCGTTTTGATCTGATTTTAATGACCAACAAATAGATGAATGGATGTTGAATCAGTCTATTCTGCATTATGTTATGTAGCCCCATAATTGCAGTAATTTAATTTTCACCCATGCATGTATCTGTATGCTTGTTTACAAAGGTACCTAAATTTAAATTGAGCATGATTTAGATTTTGCTGCTGGTGATGTTCGTAAAAGCTTTGTGTCCCATGTCAGAGAATGTACATCGTGTGCATTTATGTTCAAACTCAATTGTTTTTCACTCTCGTGCCTAAATAGTTACATGTACTCGATAGAAAAGTAGGGAAAATTGGATGGAGTCACAGGAATTGTATTTTTCTTGCTCCCTATTTCAATTGCAAATTGACAATGGAAGAAAAATCATACTGCTATGCTGGCTGGAAAGGGTGGTTTTAGTTTTGCAGTTTGTAGGACACTAGAAATTCAAATTTTCAGGGAAAGCCCGATGGTGATGTGGTTTCCACTGCTGCGGATTACTATTTCTGTTTCTCGGAGCACATGCAGGCTATTGGTTTTACTGGTTGGCCTAGTCTTCCTCTCTCTGTCCTATTTTCAATAATGTTCAAGGAGAAAGATGGGAAAAGGACTTTACCTCGGAAAAGCAATAATTGATTTCTCCCCACTCGTTGTTGTGATGCATTGTTTGTTGTTTTCTCTGTCGCTTTTGTTTTACTAAGAGAACTGTTTTTGTTTTTACTGCATTACTTTTGTTCTTGCAATGCGACAAGGCCCACAAAGAAGAAATCGACTGCTGTTGTCTTTACGAGAATTGTATTATGTATGGTGGATGAGGATGATAGTTCAATTTTTTGCAATTCACCTAAACCCATGTTGCTATTCTCTATAAGTATAATACTATGTAATGTTCAGCACACGTAGTAGAACACATTTTTTCATTTTCCCTATAAAGTTTCTATCTGTATAGCTAGAATAGAAATTTTTGTTTTATTACAACGTAACCTACAATGCTAGAGTTAGTGATAGTGACGTGAGGCTATAATAGTCATCCTTGTACTTCTGACGTTAGAGATTCTTCCCTCTTTGTGTTTTTGGAATTTTGGGCTACATATATATTCTTATAGTGTTCAGGAAGAAAAAGCACAATACAACTAACGATAAGCTGTTGTGTGGTGTATTCTACTATTCAATATGGTGAATGTAAGTAAGCGTTGCGTGAGTTGCAGTGAACGAACATGAATCATCGATCGGATCGTTTTGTATTCTTTATCATTCCCTCAGTTCTTGAGATGCGTGGTGGATAGGATAATATTTATATTTTATATGAAATCTTGAATTTCTATATAAGAAATAGCGCCCAACTTTGTTGTAGTCAGCTATAAGACCCACTTCCGCACAATACATTCGTACATGTTATGCTGTACTTACTATAGTAGACTGGCACTAGACCACTTGAATAGCTTCAAGGACAAGAAATGGAATTGAAATTGAAAAGGAGAGCACTTAAATATTCTATTCACTAATGTGATGTCGAGAATTGGGAAAGAAGGAAAGGCTAAGGCGAAAGTCCGCGTCATGTTGGCCTAGGCAAATTCTTCAACTTTGCCAAACGCCTTGGCATGGATTTTGCCTTTCTGAAAAGGAGACGGCAAAATGTACATAAATTTACTTCATTTTCATTCTTTCCCATTCTACTACGTTGCGGAGGATAACTTCTTTTATTTAATTATTTCCCATTTTCACAATTCCAGGTTGCTACCCATTCTTTTGGCTAAATTGATCTACTTCAGTTCCTCTTGGAGTTGGAAGGAAGTGGTTAAAATGCATAACACTCAAATCCATAGGTATTCCTATATACCTGTGTAATATTATCATGCAAATACTAGGAGAGTTAAATGGATGATTATGATTAGATCGCATAGTTGCATTACGTAAAAACATTGCGTAGACTTAGTAATTACTGAAATACTTAGAAAGCCTGTTTGTGCAGATTGGTGAACAGCAAGGTCTTTAGCTCCAAGTTTTTTATATTTCTACGCAAGAAAAATAAAGCTTTGGGAACAATCGTTATTGCTCTGCCAAAGCCAAAATGCTAACACCGAATTTTGTTATTTTTAGGTGCTTAAATATCTCCTATTCAGAAGTGTAGTAGAAGTAGACGCAACACTTTATAAACATGGAAAGTGGACATCTGGACCGACCACCTAGTAAATTGTATTGGTTAGTGTGTGCGTGTGCCAGATCACTACTTACTACTAATCTCTCTGTCTCTGTTCTACCATGTATACTAGATTGAAAGGCTTTACCTTTATTGCATGTCACTATGTCACATTGTGGTGACAGCATAACATTCCATTCCATTAAGGTATCAGCTTTCACACTGTCTGCATAAATAAGCATTTCTAATATCCGCTGGCATTCGCATGTCTTTCGGATGTACGCAGAGATGGCTAACGAAGCTAAAGTGTATGAATTGTAATATGACATGCTCACGCGAATCGACATTCTTCATAATTAATCTTTAGCTCGTTGTGCGTCATCGTCTGTTTCATTTGTAACCAAGCTGCCAGCAATTCACTGGCTGTATAATTTGTTGTGAAAATGATAGTTGAGGACAGGGAAGCAGTCGGCTGTGAGATGATAAGCAAAAGGTTGAAATTCGCTAGTTGCAATTTATTTTGTAGGCCATTACTGTTTTGTCTTCAATAGTATACCTATTTTGAGCTCTAGGTCGGAGAACGTACTTATAATACCTATAGAATGATGGTGTTATAAAAGACAGTGCGTGTGAACTTTATTTCATAGGAATCGAATTTAAAATCAGAAATGTGTTCTGTAAGGGCCGTTTGATTTCCCGAGTAGTAAATCAAATTTGTTCGTAGTATGTGCGAACGTATAATGTAGTAAAATTTGCGAAAGTAGAAGAGAATTTCGGATGTTCAAATGATTTTGGGTTTTGTAACCACGACGGTCTTGTAACGTGTAACGGGTAATACAAAGACAAGGGAAAGCAGGGAAGGGCACGAGGAAGTTGAGCTTGGGATAAAGATGAACTCGTTCTTGCTTTCACTTGAACTGGAATGAAAATGAAAGTGAAGCTAGCTTTGTTTCGTCGGTCGAGATAGATTGCCTTGCATCATTCCTAACGTATATCGTAACTTAAAGGACAATCGTATGGAGTAAGGACAATGTCTGTTCATTCATGTTCCACATTTGGTATGCCTGACCATGTCTTCTGCTAGTATCGGAAAAGAGTAGAGTAGCAATAGGAACATTGTAATACATGTGCACAATAGAATGTAATACAATGAAACTCCAGTCAGAATCTCATGAACCTATCTAAATTCTAAATCTTCCGCGACCAGATTTCGATCTAATAAATCTCTGCCCATTAGGCGAGCCAGTAGGGTGGACGCTAGTGCAAATAATAGCACTAAAGCTTAGGAGAAAGCGAAATGCATGCACTGAGATCTCCTCTCCTCCTGCTTTTCTTTTCTCCTCTACGTGTCTCAAGTAAAATAAAATAGAGTAAGAATAATTTTAGTATTATTGCTTGCTTTGGGTTTCTGTTTCTTTGGAATGGTTCGCATTCGGATCATATACATCTTTCTCTCGCTCGATCTCTCTCTATTTTACGTTTTACGAATGTGACTACTACATAGACTGTTTTATTCTTTGCTTTCTCTGTTTGTAGTCTTCTTGAATGGAATAAAATAGAATGGAAGATTAGAATGGACTATATAGAGAGAGCTGAGTTTGAAACAGAGTGGAGGGTGCAGGGAGTGTATTGTATTGAGCATCTATGCAATGCAATAGAAATAAAATGTCTTTTAGATTGAGAGCGTGTAGTCTACAATAGAAAATAGAGCAGCAGAGAGGCAGAATAAGAGTGAGATAGCAATACGTTACTTACCTAAAGGTTTATTTTAGTAATGTAGGCTTCTTTCTCCCGTCTGTATCCTATGTACTACTGCATAAGGTGAATCTAGGCGAAAGATGTATTACCTTTCGTTTGAGTTACCTACACCTTTGGTTTAGAGCGGAGATTCGATTACCACTTTGTATTTGGTTGTTGGAGGGATGTATGTAATCCAATGGATTCAAATCAACCTACTATGGCAATTCAACTCGATTGTCCTGTCGTATAATGCTAAGAAGATGGATGCGCACTGTTTTATTGTAGAGCAATGTATCTTTAGGTGAGGTTACTCAAGTTAAACTAGTCAAAAATCGCAATGGGGTGAAATCGATTCTCTTTGATGTTTCTCTTTTCTAGCTCTCTCATCTGGCAATGGGAAATGCAAAGGAGAAAGTACATGAGTTGTATGGTTTATTTTATCTGTGAATAAGTAAGTTAAGTTGTGAACCATGTGAAACTGATCTGATCATCATCATACACTTTAAATATGTAGAAATAACGATACATAACAAAACAGTTACAAAGAAAAGAATGTGTAAAGGAAAATGTATGTTTTATTTGAGTTGGGCGGTGTGATGTGAAACGAATGTAATGTTGTCGGAGAGGATGGAGAATGGATGGTTAGATTGGCCGTGTTGTAAATTGATTTGGTTCTTCTCCCTGTTTCGTTAGTAGACTTAAGTTGCTAGTTGGTTGCATTTGTTTAGCTTTAGATTCCCTCTCTCTCTCTCTCTCTCTCTCTCGCCCAACCAATGTAAAGTGAATTGAATTTTGGTTTAGTTTAAGATGAGTGTATTCTGTCTGTCTCTCTGTTTAGGATTTTCATTCATCCTTCATTCCTCTTCTGACGGAACTATAGTCAATAGTGTTGCATTAGCTTCGTTTGTCTAATGTGCTCTTTCATGATTTCCGAACTGCTCTAGCTCTATGCTAAGCAAACTGATGACTTTGCTTTCAGCCACCATCGTGCGTGCGTCTCTATGCCTAAGATTTCCTTTCCACTGGACTATTAGATGACTGAATGGAGCAAGAGTGGACTTTGTACATGGAATGTAGTAATCCAATAGTAGGTACTAGGAGTGGCTTAAGCTTAGCATTATTAAATTAAGGCTATCTATGTATATATCCTAAATATACGTTGTTCAAATAAACAGTGAAACTTCATTGGGAATTTGAAGAGAAAATAGCTAGCTACATAGATAGAGTATCCCGCATGCTTAATAAATCGTCTAATAGAGTTCGAATGACTTTTCTGTCTTGTTTGTGCGTATCTAGTTTCAAGAGTGTGTAGGCATTGCACTTGTGTTATAGAAACTACTAGTTCAGCATTACACTTTTCGAGGCTAAAGTGTTCTTTAGTGCGTAGTACTGTGTAATGTAATGTAATGGCGAAGTGAAATTAGGAGTGTTTGTTGTTTTTCCGTCTGACGGAGAATAGGATGGCAAACAGTAGAGGCACAAAGTCAGAATACAAAATAACTCAAGAGGAAAGCAAAGCTAGCATAATAAATATGTTCAGTGCCAGTAGTATTAGGTCTCAGTCGATTTCCATCAGGGCTCCACAAGTGTATACTGGGCTGTATAGTAGTGTGTCCTGGTTTCACTTTGCATGAATTGACATAGTGAGGGTGCATATCTGTAAAATGCAAGTGCAGACTGAATAAAATGTAAGTAAAAGGAATATTTAGCCGTGTTTTTGCAAGATATTGCGAGAAAAACAATGTCTGTAGTGTAAGGGATAGGGATAGTTTATTATTAGAGCGGTTTTCTGCTTTCTCCTTACTTTCTACTACTTTCTAGTTAAATATTGTTGAGAGTGTATAATGGAGGATTTAGTGTTGTCCAAATGAGTTTGACTTTAGTTGTGTTGCATCCGTTTAGTGTAGTGTTTAGCTTAGTTAGGTTTTTCGGCAATTTCCTTCGAGTCATTCAAGTCATTATGAGAGAGTGGAGCAATGTGGACCTTCTTGCTTGCTTTCTCTCTACATTGCATTGAATTAAATGAAAGCAGTGAAACGAAGAAAACAAATTTTATTCTTTTCCGGAACTATGGATGTGTGCTATGTAATGTATATGGTATTTTATTATGCACATTTATTCCCTCTATATTCTCTATTGTTTTCTTGTGAAGGAAAGAACTTGTTTTTATTTAATTAGAAAGCAGCTTTCGCCGTTTCCTCTTTCGGTATGCATATCATGCAGTGAAGTTACATGGGCCAACTGTGACTTGGAATTTTTTTAGCAAAGTTTTCCTATAGAGCAAACAAGCTGGTGTGCATCTTTGTACTTATTGTGTTGGATTCCATTCCTAGTTAGTGCATACATTTTATGTATATCGTAGACACAATAGAAGGCTGGGTAATATAATATCCTCTTCTATTATTGCACTCTCTCTCTCTCTCTGCTTTGCTCTTTGGCCTAAGGAACTAAATTACTTTTAAACTTCTTTCTTAGTCTCCACTATCGCATTGCTTTTGTGTTTACAATTCAATGAATGTTTGTATGGCTCCTCCACTATATTTAAATAGACTCTCTCTTTTTCTGTGTGTGTGTATCCACGTTCTGGGCTACACAACAACATGACTAACAATACTTCTCCTAGTTTCCGCTACTTCCAAAGGCTTTGTGTCAAATTACAAGTTGGAATGGGTGCTTATGTATCGGCAACCATTCTATTCTAGGATGTATCCAGAACAAGCTAACTTTAGGCAAGTCTTTAATGAGAAGGCTTAGGGCGGTTTCCAAACTGGCGAAAAAGAAAACATATTTGGGCTTAGCTGACTTTATGTGGCACATGGAATTGTAATTTTATTTGACAGTGTTTCGAATAAAGAGGTGGATTATTTCCCTTCGTTTACAGCTTTTACTTTACATTAGACTTTTGCATTTTATAACATTGGGATGGGATATGTATATTTATTTGGCCACTTTCACTTTAGGAAAAGCATCTGCATTATATTAGGCAGAGTAGTTGGTTGTGGCGTGGTTAGCCGCTCTCTCTCTCTCTCTGACTGACTGACTCTTCTCTACTAATATTAAGTCAACGAGGGAAACTACTAGGAAATTATAAGGCTGCACTATATATGCATCTATCTCTGGATAATGTAGAGAGACACAGGCACTAGCGTTCCTCATGCAATATTCTGGCGTGCAATCAGCCGAATATGAGATAATGAAAAAGCGGGTCCCATCAACAGAAAGCATATTAGTATTCTTTCGTGGATCCATATGCGTAACTGTGAAATGTCTAGTCATGTAATCCTCCGTGGTAAAAAATCCTTGGCACAGAGAAAGCATTTCACAATTTTCCCCACTGTGCTGTACATTCTGTCTACGTATATACATACATGCATCATCATACCTTCATGTGAATGTGAGTGAGTGCACTATAGAAAAAGGAAACGAGGAGCTAAACTTAAGTATAGGCAACCGACAGACACGCATGTGAAATGTAATGTAACGTGTGGGATGATTCGAAATGATGAGTAGTCTCTAGTATCTGACTTTACTTGTGTAGATAAGTACAGTAGCTTCGTTTACTTTCGAGAAGCTGAAGCTAAGCCGAAGATTTTTTCCTGTGACTGAGCTGGACTTTACGATGATGCTTTCTCCACTTTTCTCTCTCTTTCTTAGTAGCGTTAGCGAAGAAGTCAAGGAAGTCAAGTAGTCAACTATAACATAGCAACCTTATTTATATCTTCAGGAGGGAAACGAATGTTGAATTAAAGTAAAGTCTTGTCTTAGATGTTCTCTCTCTCTCTCTCTCTGACTCTTTCCATGTATACCTAGGTATATGTCTCTACATTTTATAAACCTGACGCTTTCCTGAGTTGCTCTGAACATACGGAGAAACTTCGCCATGAGTTCTCGGATGAAGACGATGCTAAAAATATGATATTATTATAGCAGAAGGTATTTTATGAAAATAAGCAGCGTGTACTTATGTACGTGGCTGGCTATATGTAACTTTACCGCTCCCGTTTTACACACACTTAGTTTATATTTTATAAATGAGTGAGAGTTGACTTGAAATGCTTAAAGATATAATATGCCTTACCAAAACTTATGTAATGCGTCGCATTTTTTGAAAAAATATGCTTTACTGTTCTGTACTACAAACACGAATGTAATAGAACAGCTTATTATTATGATTGCACAGTGCCAATAATAATACATGCTTTATATGTCATAATTGTTTATCTGATAATCTATATACTTACTACATTGCTCTTATACAGATATTATATTATTTATAGTATCACACGCTGGTTGGAGACTCTGTATCTTTGTCTAATGATATATTACTATTACTGGAGTACCGAGTACCTTTCATTTTTAGCCAGTCTATTTGCTGACACTGACAATACCGGCTATAGCCCATATTTTACATTACATAAAGTATTCAATTATTTACTACTATTATGCTGCATTCAGCTCTGTATTCTGTCGGATATCAAAATAGAAATGAGTAAAAGAAAGAGTCGGAAATATCTGTTGGGATTTGTTTTGTGGTGTATCATTTAATAGAGTACGCGGTTTATTCTTTTTTTACCGTAATAAATTAGTCAAACGGACTTTCTTGACATGACAGTCCCTAACCCTATACCGTTTGGCTTAAAAACATTCTACCGAAATTGCTCTTTTGGTGAGTTCCGAATCTAGAGATTTTGTTTTTAGCTTTCTCTGCTCTTATTATCAAAACAGTTTCTTAATTACTTTCAGAAAATTTTTGTACTCCTTCAGAAACAGATTTCCTAGTCGCAAGCGTAAGAAAATTTACTACTTCCCAAATGTCATTTTTTGCAATGAATTTCTTACGATGCTATCAGAAAATGTACAAGCATTTAATAAAGAAAGCACGAAATATTGCTCATTTCTCTCTGTGTGTCTGGCTTTTTACAAGTTGCTTCATGCATCATTTGTTTCATATTTCGTTGGGCTTTCTAAGGTGCATATTTAGTCTGGTGCTCAACTGCTTCTACTTCATCAAAGTAAATAGTTCCAACCACTAATTAATTACAGAAGCGAAGTTCTATTGATGTGGAATGTAAAGGACAGAAATTAGTACTGGTGCGGTGCATATAAGGATTTCTAGACGGGCAGCTTGTCCATCTATTTTTGCTTCTTGTGTGTAATTTCCGCTTTCATATTTACTAATAACGCCAAATTCAAGTTTCAATGAGAATAATGGCTGAAAGTGAAGTGAAAGTATAATAGGACGAGCCTGTAATACAAATATTATAAGTTATAGGGGTTGTAGCTGTAAGTAGTCGTAAATATAATATTACACTTGGACATCACTAATATATATATTTTTTATTGCCTACACTGCGTGTTCTACTAACTCACTTGTAAACAGAATGTAATTGGAAAAATAATTCTTTGCAGCTCCGAGCTATAGTCGACATTATAAAAATTTTGCTAATAGGTTTTATACGTTCTATGCATAATATGCATAAGCGTGCGTCTGCGTAGCCTAGCAACCTAGCATGCATATTCTTCTATGAATTACAATGCGAATTATTGCGAATACGAATTTAGCACAGCTATATATAGTAAATAATTCCATTAAAGTCATTAGAGTCATTACACAGTAGATATTAAGTACATACATAGTAGTCGCTTGTAATGATTTTCATCTTATTTAATTGCCAAATAATTCAAATCTTAGCATTTTGCAATCCATTTAGCAGTTACAAATCCATTTCAATGAAATGTACTATATAGAATCTACACTTGTTTATGTGGAGCCTCATTATTTATGAGGTCGTTTTGCCAAGGGAAATTATTATTCGTAAGCAAGCAAACGTCATTTACTGCTTACTTATTACTAGCGGGTCACCGCTAGTTATAAGAACAACAACAGTAGCGGATCAAAGCATGTCAACTACGCCTTATAACCATAGTGAGTACAGAGATACATTAGTGAGTACGCAGATACACA
>JABASI010000855.1:0-31136 GCA_019776505.1 Tomocerus nigrus
CTCAATGCTCAATCTTTAATACTTGGTGCTTACTACACACACACACACACACACACACACACATTATAATATTATCTTGTTCTATAGCTATGCGATGCTATTAATCCTCCTATGGAATATAATAGTTTACTGTTTCTCTGTGCTGCATTTCAATTCAATTCATTTCTCATTCCCATCAACTTTTATCCTCAGAGAAAAGTCCGAAATGAACGCATGCAACACAACAGTGCCTCCAGCCATCCGCAATTATCACCTCCACCAAGAAGACAAGACAGCTTTAAAAAATTCCTCAATTGCTTTCCTATTGCTATTAGCCTCAGTCCCAACCAAACCAACAACCAACGAGCATTCTCACACACTGACGGACATGGACGAAGTAGAAAATAGAGAGCTGCCTGACTGACTCCTCACTGCACTCTTCCCTCACCACTCCAGCTAAGTAATAATAATATTCCAGAAACACATGCAGCACAAAAGACACATCATCAGCTCTAGTCTCTGTCTGTGTGTACGGCACAAGAAATAACTTTTAGAAAACTACATTCAACGCTAAGATAGGTAACAAATAATAATATAAAGTATGAAGAGTTCATGCACAGAGAGAGAGAGCCAAAATCCACCCGCCATCCCATTTATTTTCTCTTCTCTTGCTGTTTACTTTATTATTTGTCTAGCACAAGAACGGACAGCCTTTAGTGGAAGTCTCACTCAGGAAAGTTACATAGAAGGAAGACAGAGAGCAGAAAACAATGCAAGCACATAGCCATAAAATGAGACTATAAAATTATTCCACCCATAAAATCATATCCATCTACCTTTCAACTTGTCGAATCTAATTCTATGGCTAGAGACAATTAACAATTCCACATAGACAATGCATCCTTGCCGTTCCTTTGTCCTACCTTCATTATGCTCCTTTTCAATCTCTCTGCCAGTCCATGTCATGTCAAATAACGTCATACAATCTCACATCTCTATGCATCTCTAGCCAGATATTAGCCATTTACGTCCACTTCCAATCCTAATCATCATCACAACACAAACTATGCCCCATTTTTACACTCCCGACAACATAATTCTCCCATTTCACTCATAAATCTCAACGAAAAATTAATGACGTGCATAAAACTACATACTTTACATCTGTATATAATTTGTAGCCTGATTAATGTCTGCGAAATCATCATTCAAATATTTTTATCCAATATTTTCCTTGTGATGTCCTTTATAGTATTTATTAGGATCTTGATATCTACAGATAGATACAGTTATTCATATTCATGCATCCTTTTTTTGGGTTAGCTGGCTAATAATAATCATAATCATCATGCTCAACCTCTTGTAGCCATTAAATGGGATAGTAGAATGAATGCTGCTCTTTATGTTCCTTATGTTCGGCTCATGAGGGGACTAGTTGAAAGGAATATCTCCATTTTTCCATTGCTCTCAGTTGAACAAAACAAAATTGCAGTACATTGTGCTTAGAATGGGAAGAGAACGGAATGCTTGGATCCAAAGCTCCCCGCCAGGGGATCACAATATAACAAAGATTTCGCCAGATAGCTAATAGCTGGATATATGCAATGAGGAACTTGAAGAGATTCTCATTGTAGCCAACAAATAGATAATCTACTACTTACATATTAGCTAATCTCAGATTTTGTCTCTTGGCATCTTTGGCTATCTAACAATACGACGTAGCTATAGTCAAACGCATCTAGGTAGATTACTAGATTGAGGCTACAGGTACGTTCAAGTCATTCTTTAGAAACCACTGACATAAATTGACATCATAAGAAAATGATATTATCATTAAAATGAAACCGTCTTGAATTAGATGTGCACTCATTGCCAGAGGAATTGTTTGTCCTTATCCTGAGTATGCATAGAGGGAGGACAAAGGGACAATGATATAATAAATGCGTGCTAAGTATATTAACTATAGTGGCAAACTAGAATTAATCCCCCGTCATCTATACGGCTATAAATGTAACAAGATATTTTCATCATCATACAATAATGCTATCAGTGTCTGATATCGCAGATCCTTGGATGGCGCATGTAACGGTGTGAAATGGAAACACAATATACAATACGCTTATCCTTTGCATCTACCTAGGGAACGAAATGTACGGGAAGCGCTGTCAATTGAGATCGAGATGCATTACTGGGTGGATGTAATAAAGGAACGTGGTAGATGTAGATTACAAATCCAATGCATCTCTTCCTCACTCCAATATTCTATGCACAGAGAGAGAATTATTGGCGGTCTGACGCTGCCTTCTATGCAAAGACTCGTACGGAGTGCAGAATTTAAAGGGCTGACCGACAAACGAAGCGAACAACAACTGTGTCTGTCTGTGTACTCCTCTATCTACCTCACTCAAGTTAAGTTAACGACGTCAGCCAAACTAACGGGACCACTGTGTAGCAACAAAACGACCAAGTTTGCCCAAAGCCACAGAAACAAGAGCTGATGAGCCGAAGATGGGTTGACTTTGACTTTGAATAGGATCTCATTTGAAAATGTTCGTTAGAGAGACAGAGAGACTGGATGTATTATTTCTAGTTGAATTGAAGCAGTGTAGTTGTAGTCTGTTGGGATGCACAGACAGACAGAGTTCAGATGTTTGGAGTGCACCGTGCACCTTACTTGACAATTCAATTGAACTTGGTGCATCTAATCTAAAGGTGGCTCATTGCCTGGCTAAAAGTGGCAAGTGCTATTCGTCTTTGTCGAGGCAGCACTACATTACGACCTCAATAGAAATTCCTTTAAAAAATCTTAACAAGTACATAAAGCTAAAGTCTAGTTCTCATTAGTCTTACAACGAGGAGCACTCAGCCTAACATAACGTGTGCGAAAATCTCACTTGCAAACATTCCACAGCCACAACTGCAATCTCACAATTAGAGATATACATACATTACATTACATTAGGTATTTCGAGCTACTACTTCTATTAGCTCTTCTGTCTGTCCGTAGTTAAATAAGGCTGCTACTATTCTGCTATGCTCCTACTCCCTCCTCCTACCTCCAACTATTCATAGTCGCTTACTTGCAATTAGACACTGCTACCACAAGGTACTTACAGAAGCAAATAACTTTACATTATATTCTCATTTCTCTCGTACATAAGTAGTTGAGAGACTGCACTCGGCAGAATTTGTTATTATCTATCTACAGAGACAAGGCAGCAAGGTAGTAGTAGTACATAGTCCCTCACTCACAGCATCCACTTACAAACTATTGGCATTTGTACTTATCGTTAGCAGCAATATTATTTGTACAGCAATAAATTTGCACAGTAAATACTACTTAGGATTCCATAGGTAGTTAGTTATCTTCATCCATCGGCACGACTATAAACTCACAGGATACTCTCTCAACTCAATCTTAACTATTTGCAAATAGCGACAAAGCTGAGGAAAACTCTGTTTAATTACCTAAATGCATTCGCCTCCAAGCCTATCTCTCTCTCTCTCTCTTACACACTCGCAATTTGCAAAGTTACTGTTAGATTCGATACGAGTCAAATGAAGGACAACAGAATGTTTAACATTGCCAAGTAAATACACATTAATTTGTTAATGAGTACGTAATACTCTCTTTATCATCATCTCCCTTCAAATATCCAATCTACTTTTGATATACTCTTAATGGAGCCCCTTGCACAACATACCAGACTCAGACTCACACTCACTCACTCACCACACCAGGCAACCTCTCTCCACTCATTCAACCAACAGAAAACAAATAGAAGTTAGGTACAGGGCGGCTACACTCACACAAAAATCATGATTACAGTGCATGAGCCACATTTCCAATGCAAATAATAATGCTCTTCATTCCATCCAACCTATTGATTTCCTATAAATAATCCCCTGCTCCATGCTACTCACTCTTTCTACATCCATCTCCCCATTCAACTCCTTAAATCCATTAGATATGATGCAATGCATGCAATGCATATGCTAGCAAAGTACCTTATGTTCACATGTGTAATGTGGAGTCTCATGTATTAATATACACATCAAATATGTAACAAACGTTCTCTTTGTTTCAATAGTCGAACACTTTATAATATTTGCTGAATGCAAATCGCTACTAAGCTCTCTTTTTGTTTTCCCTTGGCTTTCTAACAGAGGAAGATTATTGCTTGCTATGTGTGTGTGTATCCTTTTAGATTGCATCTACTTTAGCTCTTGACTAGACGCATTCTATCTGTAGCCAATGCATTATAATGAATATCCTGCAAATCATTTGCATCAAAAATAAAGTTGAAGGTAACGTTAGTGGAAAGGAGAGGGATGACTGATCATCTGCCGCTAAGTTGAGAGACGTGTAATGTAGACGGGAGGCGGTGAGCGAGTGATTGACTGAATCAAAACTCACAGTCATTATCATCTGCACAGAGTGCTAATTGCGATCAATGATAATAACTCATAATGGGGCTATGAGTGATCACGATCCAGATCAAGATAAGCGCAGGAGCGCCACAACACACTCTTACTACTATTTCTGCTATGCAAACAGATGAGAGACATTCCAGGTAAATCAGCTCTCATCAAATACTCTTTCATAACCTTACACTCGCATTACATCAAAGCTAAGAGCCTTATCGCTAATTCTTATCAACCAATACAAGCACAACTAATCGATAGTGTAAAATCATGTTAAATATTTTTACATTCCTCCAAACCTTTTTGGAATTGTCCCAAAATTGTTTTTTGTGACTTTCTATTTTCTATAAACCCTAAACTAAATTCTATGCTAAACATTTAATTATTTTTCCAGTAACTATTTATTATGAAAATTAGGAGAGAAGGTAAGTGAAAAATTAGGAAATCATATCCAGGCACATACTTATGTACCTTCTTAAAACAAAGGAAAACATGTAATTTCATTTTTGCCAGAGCTGTTTGTATATTTAAATACATTTATTAATATACTTATATAGGTAGGTAGCTCATCAGTGGAAGATATGCAGAGGCTGAGGGGAAAAAATGGTGGCGCTTGAGATGTAATGGCTATAGAGAGCACGCGATGCTGACCAAAGCGATGAAAAGCTGGATATGTGAACAAGAGGCTCCTCATCATCAACATCAAGTTAATCATCATCCATGTCCTCATCATCAGCGCCACAAATGATTCGTCTAATCCTAATCTATAGTCTAATCCTCTGTACCTGCTTGGCAACCACTGCACTCTAGAACAATGTAATCCTTTCATTTAACTTTTCCGGTTTCTCCTCGCACAAAACGAGTCAAGTTCACAATTGTTCTTCATATCAGATTTTATTTGAGTCTGAATCTAACAACAGAGATATGCCATGCCCCTCTCTCTCTCTATTAAACTCTTGTAACGAGAACGAGTCATCTCAAGCGCCGTCATAGCGGTAATATATTCCTTTTGTAATAATATTCCCTTGTATACAGCACGGAGTGAATAGTATCTCTACTAGAAGCACATTAATGCAGACGCTACAGAAGATTACGAGGAGCTTAGGCATCAAATCTCTGTAACAATATATTTAAGGATCTGGTGTAGCGTGAGACCACCAGTTCCTTAAATCCAACAGCTTTGGAATATGAAATTTTGATTTATTATTATCAATAAAGAATGCTGGTAGGAAGAAACAAGGCTTTAGCAAAACCCACACAGTCAGCCAAAAATATTCAGCAGAGCTACCAACACTGAAAAATCCTTATTTTAGTGAAACTGTTTTTTGAAAGGATATTACCAAACCTTACTTCTGCATAGCATGAATGAACTGGGGATAATATCTCTATTCCAAATATCTATGGATTATTCATTAAATTATCTGCAATGTCTTTATAAATATATCACAAAGAACTCCATGAACAAAGAAAATTCGCAAACGGAAAACTTTACACGTACGTAGGTACCTATGTTCAAACATGTAATCCTATGTTTTGTATGTCATGGTATGGGAAGCGCTTGTATCTATGCTAGGTACCTACCTACCAAGAGTTAAGTAACAAATTAAATTGCTCTCCCCTACAATGCAATAGAATCCGTAATAAGTCTTCATTCACTTAAATGCTAGCAAAGCGGCTAAATAAAAGACTTGCGCCTTTGGCAATAATATCATACTCTGACCATAACTTACATCGGTGTGGATGCATGCTACTTAATCTACGTTTTATCATTTCATTTCATCGCTTATTATCAAAATCATCGTAGATAATACACACTTAAGACGAGTGTATATGTCCATCACACAGCTACTACAACCTTCAGCTCCCTCCAATCCAATACTTGTTTCGCCAAACATCAAATGACATATTATAATAAGCTTTTCAACAGAGCTCATTACAAATACAGTTTATCCCGCATTTTTAGTGAAAAGGGATTTCTATGCCCACTGAGCAAAGGACATTTAAAAATCACTGTACAATAATCTAAAAAATCCAATGATTACCTAAATAGGTACATACCTGTATAGAGTACCAACCTGTGTGTATAGATAGATACTGTAAAAGCATAGGCTTTTGCAAAAGGCTCTCACATAATATTTATAGCAATCTAAATGAAAGGAGTAGGTTTCCTTAATGGAAGAAGGAAATAATTTAGGAACTAAGTAGAGGCGAGTTGTGGTTGTAGCTCTGTGGCTATCTGCACAAGGACAATGATAGGATTGATGACGAGTAGTAAATATCTAAGTAATGTTCAAGTATAGAAACTCATCTTCGTCAGCTTATGAATTTGAGATTTGAAAAGAGCGGTGAGACGGCGGAAAAGAGTAAATCAAGTGAAACGCGGTTCAGAGGTCGACAAAAGACTCATTTGTACAAGTCTAACCCCCGCAGACTGGTCCAATAAGCTCCTAAATCACTCATCAGTTCCCAATATCACATAAGTCATCAGCCTTAATCTAATTTACGCTCCCTATTTCACACTTCACATTCACACTCATAATCACAAACTGAGACGACGACTCGTCGGTATTCATCTAATCTAACTCCGTCCGACCATGTACATTTGTTAATATTCTTATTCTCATTCACATTCACACTCAAATTCACACTCGCCTTCCCATCCATTGCATTCCTTGACTTGCCATTAAATTACATCTACCATTGTGAAATAAGCATTCCATATCTAAAACACCTATCTCTCATCTTCACACATGCTTCAAACTTCACCCTACCAATCCAATCAACATCCAATCACTTATTCACATTCGCATATTACTACAATATATACCTGTGCCATGTATCACATGTATGTCTGCAACATCCTCCATTCGCATTCAAAAATTCTCTCTATCCTCACCTACAAATCTCACACAAAAGAATCCTAAGTTTTAACATTACTTCTTAAAGATATTAGCTAGCGAATTATCTTTCATTTATTAGCAACGAAATATGGTACATAACATCTACAATTTATTGTAAAGCTTTCGGATTTAATTTCCAAAGAAAGACAATCTAACTGCTAACAGGAAGAATTTGTCTCATTTTCAAAATGTAATACTAGTATATGAAACATAGCGTGTGTCTCTTGTAGCAAAAAATACAAATTATACGCTATTGGAAAACTTCTAAAGTTACAAATGTAAGTTGATGACTTTGCGGAATGCAACATTTAGACGGCGATACTGACATTAAAAACAATACAAAGAAAAAAGAGGTTTTTCAAACATCTGCACCTGAACATATATATTTCTGTAAGTAGCTACTTTTTGAAATATACTCATTAAGTGTGAACCAAATGGGAGAGATGAGTAATTTTTGGAATAGGCTTTAACCGGTCGGTACTGCTTTGTAAGAGGCATAGCATAAAATATGTGGCGACAAGATCGGTAAAGATGGAAATGAGCACTTGAAGAAACATTTCCAACATTCTTGCATTGAAAATGCAAAACTTTATTTCAACCTACATAGATATGCGTATCAGATCAGGTACCATAATATACTATAAGTGTATGGCTTGTCTGTCTGGATTCTATTTCTGTTTACCAGTGCGAGTGCATAGAGCTAAAGGGTGACACTCGGTGTCTAAGGCGTGAAATTGTGAATTTTTTCACACATGGGCCTATCATGTAAGATCAAGAACGATATCCAGAAAAGAGTGCACTGCCTGCAGTTTAAACATATGGACTGGATGGAGTAGTAGCACAGGGAAGGTTGAGGATACACACAATTTCAATAAGGTCTGCTGCCAACAATTCATTTTTTACTTCTTTCTCTGTCTCCATCACTCAACTCTTGTCTAAATCCTATCTTTTATCTCTCCCAAATATTCTTTTCTATATTAGAGTGAGGGACAGCCAAAAGTTCTCAATAACACTCCTAAGTAGGTAGATACACATGTGAATATGTAGTAGAAAATAGAATGGTGCTTTACGGTTAGCAAAGTGGAAGCATTGAATGAATTTATAGGAAAAGGTCGCTACAATTTCTAAGGGCTCATCCACCTAAGAGATTCTATCATTGAGACACGTCATGCCATACGTACGTCCTATCATTAAATCAATCCATGAATATATCTATTATTGAAACAGTCAAACTGTCTGTAGTCAAATCAGCTTAGCAAAACCGACAGAAGACTTTCCGAAAATGCAATCCCCAACAACTAAATCCTGTATTTATATTCAATTCTATCGATCATATCCTTTATCGCATCAGATGAACAGATCTAATAGAAAACTTCATTTTACACCTGGCTGAATTCATAGTAGTAGCCTTCTCATCCTAAATGCAAAGCAAGTCCTCCTACCAATACAAAATAATAAAAATCACTAAAGTATTTAACTCCATGGGGGAGATCACAAATTCGTCATTTATTGTACCCAGCCGTGGACTCAAAACGAGATGTTCATTAACAATGCAATTTCCGAGAGTGAAAAAAGGGGGCAAATACTGTTATGAATAATTAAATTTGAAGAATAAGGCGTAAGCTGCAATTATAGGTAGAGATGTCAAGAATTCCAGTTAGTGCATATCAATAACGATGAGCAATGTGGCTGAATGGAAGTGGATAATGATATTGTAGTAAGTACCTACGTATGCAAGTTGAGAAGGAAGAGATTATAGTATGGGTCCTCTGCTAGAAGACAGCGAGCGAGCTAGGATTTTGTTCATCTTAGTGAGAAATGATTTCATGTCACTACTGCAAAGTGAAGTTAAGCAAGAATTGAACAGTAACCTTCCTCAGTATTTTATAGCTTGGGCCTAACCTAAGAAAGTCAGGCCGAACCAGCTAGCACCTGTAATAAAAATTTTCTTGTTTCCCTTGCACATATTTATTACTTACAATTAGAACGTAGTCGCCTGGTTAGCTACGTGCTGATGCGTCAGAGTGCCTAGGTACTTTATTCTCTAGTGCGGATCATACGGACCGACACATTCGCATACACTGGTTTGAGTAATAAAAATTTGCTCTGCTAATGTTATTGAGGCGGTAATTGAGTGTCGCTCTTCTTGAATTATTTCCAATAAATCATCGCTCTCCATAAAAGTACACAACTCTTCAAACTTTTAACGACTCTCTCAGATAACGTTCCTCATCCACATCATTTTCACAATCGTAGAATAAGCAACGCCATGCACCTAGCTCTTGATTAAAGATAAACAGTGACTATAGTTAGGCACCTATAGATAGATAGAAAGAGACGGAGGAATGCCTTGGACCATTCCTACATTTTTCAAGCGAATTTTCCTATTTTTTCCTTTTCAGATTGCTTAGTGAAAACCTGTGGGACAGCAAGAATCATAAATAGTAGCTCTCAACTAGCACGGATGTAGTTCTTTAGGAATTCTGTGAGGAAAGAAGTGTGCAAAGTTGAGTGCAGTGCATATCGAACTCTCGCACGGAGGAAACTATCATCAACATCAATGCCTCTCTCTCTCTCTCTCCGCCAGTTCTTCTTCTGGTCTATGAAAGAGCCCTACTCACAGAGAAGATCAATCACTGTTTCTTAAGGAGCTGTCACCAACATCCAGATATTCCCTTTCCTTTCTTCCCTTGATGAATGAGAAATTTGCAATGAATCCACAGCTGTACTCTAATGCTGCCCACTATGGCCCTTTACAAAATATAGATGTGAACTCCTAATAGTAATGGCTACAATATATTATCTTACTAACTCCTAACAACCACAGCCAGGAATGTTCATAGTATTTATAACTTTCCGAAAGAGCACCATTATCAACTCCACATCCATTTGCATACACAAATCTTGGGGAGTACAGAGGTAAACCAACTACCAACTCATTCCAATCTCAGAAGTTATGCTCTCTGCGAAAACATTTTATATATCACTTCAATATCGACCGTATATCCACTCATTGTACTGGCATTTCCATACTATAGCCTTACTGTCACACTAAAAATATGTAGACGCAAAACAACTTTAAATCTAAAATAGTGGATCACTTACGTATTTTTTATCTTAATCTCAAAGTGCTCAACAGCAGTAAGGCAACTCAATAACTTGACTTATTTTTACACTCTTTCAAAACTTTGCTCACTCTAAATTGATCAGGTTTATATTTACAATGCACCGTCAACCATAAAAGTGAGGCCATAATATTCCAATAAAAGATTCTCAATTTACTTTGAAACTATATCAATCCTCTAAGTAGCTATACACATCTGTGCTATATAACCATCCACGTATGAATGTGAGAAAGTTTCTAAAATTTGCCAAAACTACTTCACAAAATACATCATTCGAAGTTTCCACCAAAAAATGGGTGCCTATATTAAAATCGACGTCCCAATGAAACACTGTTTCCGAAACCTTTTTTAAATTTATTTTTCCATTATAAGGAAAAATAAATTTATTCCATTTATCAAAAAAGCTTATTGTGTAACTTTTAATTAAATTCGCATGTTTTCCACCTATTGGGTGGCAAAGATCAGATGAAATAATTGGAGGAATTCAAAACATTCGGTAAAAAGTGTTGATGTTAGAGAGCATTTGGGAAAATGGTAAAAGTCCAGAATTGATTCCCAGTGTTCTTGCTTGGATATATAGAAAACAAAGAAATGGGCCTCTTTGTGTCTACGCCTTATAAGAGCAAAATATTTGACTGTGCTATGGTTGTTGTTAAGCTATTTCATCGTGCTAGATAAAATAGTGCAAGTGTATAGAGCGTGGAATGGAAGAGAATGGAAGATTGCATTTACTCTATCGTTCACACGACCGAAGAAGATTGGGCCACTGGGACTACCTTCACCGTTTCCTAGACCATCTTCGAATAAAGTCTTTCGGTTTTCTCTTCCCTTTTTGTGTTTCGTGGCTAAAAAATGTTGCCCCTGGCTCCTAAACAAAATACAAGGCTCTGAGCATTGAGATTCACATAGGTAGACCTAAATAACACATACCTGTGAAGGGAAGGAAGGGAAGTCCTTTAAAATGTACCAACGGAGGAATGGTTAGTGATGCTGACTTTACTTTATGGCATATGCACGTAGTCTAAGGAGAAGGGGATGCCTTTATATAAAGTCTGGATGAAAACGATCGGCTCCTTTTGCTATAAAGCTATTCCTTCTGAAGATTTCATCCAAAGATATCGATTGGAATGTAAGTTATGCTTTTCTTGACTTAGCTCTTCTATCTATCTAATTTCCAGTTTCTATTACACGTGAGTGTGTGAATAAAAATAAAACTAAGAGATGAGAGCAAAGGTCAAATCTAAATGCGTATACTTCACTCAGATTCTATGGCAGGTAACCATTGAGCTTAGGTATATACAGAGAATCATGGATTTTCTCCTTTATTTTGTGCATAGATTAGAGGAGGAACTACTAGAGGAGTGAGAGAGTAAGTTATCGTGGATAACTGTTTGGATATCTGAACGGAGTGTGTATGTGTGGATAGAAGAATAAAGATGAAGAGAGAGAGAGAGAGACGACGTCTTATGTAATTGTGAGCAGAGGGCAAGGAACGTTGGAAAACAATAAGAACAGAGTCCATCTCTAGTGTGCGAAGGAGTTTAAAGGGATTGTGGTGTAGAAGCGAATGCTATTGTGAAGAAAGGTGACTTTGACGAGAGATGAGATGAGCCCGGAGGAGATGGCCAGACTATTAGGGGATGATGAGAGTACGCAAGAGAGACTGGGCTAGGCCAAGCAGGGCGTGAGAAAGGTTCCTTCAGCCAATCCATAATTTCGAATACACTCACATCACAAGACGATAAGAGTCGACCATATATTCAAATCTTCTTAACCTACATACATACTTTTACAACACTTCATAAAGATCCAACATTACCAAATAATCACAGCAAATCCAATCATTTCTCCTTACATCACATTCCTAGCTCTAATCTCAAACTATTATGACTATTATGTAACCAAAATGGTGTCCAAAATAGAGCTACAGATACTTCACCTATTTAATGTGAGCCACATTCTTTGGCAACAATATCCCCATCCACAACACACAACCTCTTTAATGGCACTTGGACATTTTACAATTATGTAAATGCACAGAGCTTGATATTCCATTAGTTTAATTTACATTCGCGAAATTCCAATTAAATTTCTATACACATTAAATGCTTTTGATCACTATTGTTAGCGGATGAACTGAGTTTCAGGCCAGATAGATACTTATGGAACATTAGCTTCTTAAATTATGGAGTCATAAGCCAAGTCGGGGCTTAATATTTAGTTTGCTTGCCTTAAGATTTTGTTGAGAGAAGAAAGAGGCGTGGCCTCAATGCAGATTGCATACAGAGTACACAGGTCGGACGTCGGTGAAGAGAAAAAGTTATCTATTGGCACTAGATTCTGTTGAAAGTCAATAACTCAACTACCTATCTATCTCCTCTGACACAGTAATGGCATTCCTAATGGTCAAGTAATGGGAATAGTAAAGGGAAATTAATATCTACGTGCATAGTTTAAATCTGAACGGAGTCTTACATCACCTCACACAACACTAGGCCTTAAGAGATGGGAATATGGGAAGAAGAGAGAGAGAGAGAGTCAGTGCACAAAAAACGGGGTGCGGTCTGGAAGTCAAGAAGGAAAAACTGTCTCACAATGATGATATGATGATACACACACGAACATATCACAACAACATCACATCATCTGACATCAGATCATGTCTGTACATAAAGATAAGCTACACTCACTGCCAAACACTATGCTATTATTATTATTATTATCCCTAAATCTGTCCAGATCGGATCATCATTTAAACACTATTATTACAAGGCAGAGTATAGCAATCCGTCACAAGACTCTCTCTCTCTAATTCCAGCCACTCATCCATTCATTCCTCCATCCTTCCCCATTTCACATTCGAATTCTCATGGCATAATTTTGACTGTGTGCATGCACAATGAATGTGTAGCCTGCATTGCTTGCATGTATATCCACAGACTGTAACTGCATGCCCAGTCTCCGTTTCTTCCCACTGCCGGTTCCCACTCTGTGCACTGTTTTCAGGACCTAAGGAGGAGCCCTTCTAAATATTCACGTTGAATTCCTTCCTATCGTTTTGTAGCCTTNAGACCCCTGTGCACTGTTTTCAGGACCTAAGGAGGAGCCCTTCTAAATATTCACGTTGAATTCCTTCCTATCGTTTTGTAGCCTTAGCCTCAGTTGGCCCCGAGGAGATCATCATCACATTGAATTAATCTACGAGTAGGAAACTTTAACAATTTCCACTCTCTCCTACTTTACTCCTTCTTCGCTGAATGATTTTCGCATTTACCTTAAAATGAGTGAAATCTCTGAGGAAAGGAGCCGTGAAATGACATAGTGCGTACGTAGAACGTAGAACACTTCATATAGTAGACTCCCCCTACATACATACATACCTACTCTAGTAGAAAACTATAATATTTACAATTGCGAAGAGATTAAAGACAAGGAGCTCGTCTTTCTCAGCAGTGCCCTGTAAATTCCCTTTCATTTTCTCAGAGAGCAAAAGAAACATAGTAGAAGCCTCCCAATATTTTAATATTTACATTTTTATGTCGCTTCACAAATCCCAAATGTACATTTAAATTCAAATCTGGCCAATAACTCAAGTCCACCCTGACCGCCTATACTTCTTGCCTCTCTATGCACATGAGGACTCTATAGATCTACATCCCCCCATTATTCTGCAGCCACTCATTTTATTTCATTAGTAAGTTCCCTTCGCATCTTGTCTTCCTTCACTAAAACTCAACTGCTGGTCGTCTTCATAAACTCTATTGTTTTGTTATTCCATGAGACTCGACATGAATTTAGTCTACGACTTCATTCCACTCAAATCTTGTCTTGACTCTCACTCCACTCAACTGAACATGAAGGAACGGAGGTGGTTGCATGGAAGAAGAGTCCGAATGAGAAAGAGAGAGAGAGAGAGCGATTCCTTTGGGTTGCACACAGCAGCTCCAGCCTCCTCCGTCTCCATTTCTATTCATACTTTATATATGCACATAATTACCTTAATTTAATCCTGTTCTGTTTGTGTGTCACAATTCCCGCATTGTTTGCCAACTGACTTTTATGTAGCGTACACAATGGGAAGTAGCAATTTCGAGCCGACTCCTTCCCAGCTCCTCTTACCCTAAGGACTGGAAGACAATTTACACAAATTGCCAAAAACATTTCTGAAATCTAGGAAACTGACAAGTCTACTTTATAAAATTATAAGCTATGATTATGAGACTTTTCCTGAGCATTGCCCAACTACTTACTTACACAACTATAAAATCAACTCAGTGGTTTTTACGCAGCCAGGTCGATGCTAACCTCCCTCGCTCGCTCCGCTCTATTCTAGTCACACAGTCAAACTATTATATTGATTAGCTACCATTAAATACTTGCCAACTCGGCCAACTGAACTATTAGCAACGATTAAGTAGAATTCACTTGGGGCATGGCCATTGTCTTCTCTCCCTTCCATCAATCCTTATCCTACGGAATATCTTAATCGTATACATGTGTAGCAATGTTGTACGTACGGGATCTACTGAAGAAGAAGACACTGCACTGACTAGGCTAATGCATGTACATACATTAAACATAGCATAATATAATGTACCTACGTACATAGGTAGGCATACAATAAATATGCTAATACATTTATAGACTAAATAGATACAATATATCACACCGACATGTCATGTCTAGTCAAACAAGTAACCAAGATCAAGATCAGCCCATGGAAAAAACTCTGGGAAAATATGTAAATACATATTTCTAGTCGGAAACAAGTCGGTATCGTTTGTACACCGTGCACCTCACCAACAAAAACAAAACTCAGAATCACCCACCCCACCACAACAACAGAATCCGTCGTATGTAATAGGAATGGTATAATATTATAGGCTATATAGCTAGGTATGCCTATTGTAACAGTGTAATAATATAAAGAAAGGTGAATGAATCCTTGAAGGCACGACTATCAAAGTCTCTCTCAATCAAATAAGACGGCTGCAAACAAAATCTCGGAAATCTAATTTAAAATGAAACAAATTAACCCACCATTCCTTAGGTATTTAGTATAATAGCATAGTCAAATAGGAATTTAAACATGGCTATGTATGTCTCGTCTATTACATTCTATGGCTCTGCTCCATTCCATCCAAGCCACGAAAATAGAACGACATAGATACGAGGAGATCTGAGAGTCGTAGAAAGCCATTACGAAGCTTACCGAGCAGGTTATTTCCCTGCAGTACCCACGAATGCTCTGTTCTATTATATAATAACATTCTCGAGATAGCCATGGAATTCGAATTCGGAATTCAGCCCGAATTCACCGTCCCGTTCAAACGCTCCCTTACCTTTAATTCCATCTGAACTAAGTCAAAAAATAATAGCTGCCTAGGCAGTTGACTTTCCGTCCTACCATTTATTTGTTTCACAATATAGATCTATAGCCAACATAAAAATAGATGGAAATGGCCCATATTAGTGTAACCAGGCAGGCAGGCAGTCACCAACCAGCCACACTCAAAAACCAAAGAACTAACTCTATAGCTAACAAGTAGTAGATTCGAACCAGAAAATGCATTCCTGACTTGACCAAGCCGACTCAAAGTTTCAATTCATACGTCAAGTGCAAGTCAAGCTTTCAAGGATCAACAAAATGGATTGCTTCCCCACTTGTATACTCACTCACTCTCTCTATATGCATAGAATATTATTATCTTATACGGCAACTCATGCATATTAGCTAGCTACCCCATTTACTTTTACTTCTTCTCATATAGCAAACTGAATGGCCACCAGAGCACTACTAGAGCTATAGCCACTTCCACTACTATGTATATAGCCTGTCGTTCTCTATGTAAAACCTCTTTCATCAGATTTCATTCTGAGTTGTTGGACTATATAGAAAAGCACATCAAAGTCTTTAGCATGCTTATGCTTATTTTCTTATTGGCTTTATTATTAGTATTAACTTCTGGAGAAGAATGGGAATAAAAGAGAACAGGTAGCATGCAAATACCAAGAGCCACGCAATCTAACGAGAATGGAATTCCTGACTCTCCTCCTCAGCATTCAAACTCACTTCAGAGATTTTCAACCGTCCAAAGAACGAATACAATAATATAATCAGACTCATTCCATTAGATCATCGATGTCGTGTCATTCTTTCATTCTATGAATCCGAGGATTCGACTAAACACCACTCTCTCATTGTACTTACCATCCGGCTTATACACTACACACATCTCTCTCATACTTACACAACTTAAGACTTAAATACATTACATACTTAGCATATTATTATAGTAGCTAAATGGTAACAACCATTTGACCTATCTCGTTTCGCTCTGCTTTATTCCAGGTCTAGCTACCATTAGATTCTATCAACCGAAGAAATCCTAGTGTACTTCTTTAATAGCTCCCTTCTATTTTTTTTCCTTTATTTTCTCACATGCACTTCCATTTCTGCGATCTCATTCTATTTTTCAAACGAGGAAACTTCGGACATAAAATACTTTCGTAGTGATTGGGCCACATATTTTCAATTGTACATATTTGTGTGTATGTGTCTTTGTGAACTGAGTCCGTCTGTTATTGTTTTGAGTGTTCGTTTTTATATTATTATAGTATAGTATGGTTGCTATTTGTAAATATAGACAAAGTGCATATATATAAACACATTAAAGATTTCCCTCTGTGCACTCGCTCAAACGCTCCTACTTTTATCAGAAGGTATTGTGCTGGAAAAGATAATAAATCTGTTTTATTCTCTCGTGTTCTATTGCTTCTCACATTTGCATTAGATTACCTTTACATTGCATTCATTTCATTGAGACGAAGACAAGTGAACCAAACCAATCCAGCCCCCTTACATTACGTTGCATTTCATTTCATCTCATTCTGTTCATTTCCCATTATAACTCATATTAGAGCTTTCGAACTTTTATCACCATCAACAAAACAGTCAACGCTTTATACATAGACGGCCACGCAATAATCCACCGTACATAACTTGATTCGTAGTCTTAGTCAGAATGAGCAAGACATGTTTACGTGTATATAGAAGGTATATACTAGAAGCTCCAAATCAAATAACCATGCACGCCTTTCCATGTCTAGAGCCTACTAGTTGAAAAACTCAAGTTTCTGTAGAACAAAAGACAAATCAAAACATTTGGTTGAACTGACTCGCCTTTTATCCCTACAAGTATAAGACTATTACTCAGGTTCCACATTCTAATTCCAATAGTCGTAAATAAAACTAAACCAAATCCGATTCTGCTTTATAGCATTGCTTAGTGTTGAATTGCATGCAAGAAAGAAGGTAATAGCTAAATACAGTACACAAAAGTCACTCTGCTTCAAAGTATCACAGTGAAATAGGAGAGAAAAGGTCGGACGAATCCTTGACTTTTCCTACATATTATTCCCAACAATGCTTACACACTATTATTTACTACATCTTTCAAAAAAATGTCTTTCTTGCACACTACAAAAATAGAAATGAAAAAGAAAAAAGATTTTAAACAGTTGTGTGTCGTAATAGTAGGATGGAGAGAGACTGCTGTAAGTAAAACAAATATAGGCAATTATCCAGTAACTTTAATTAAATGACTAAAACATTTCCTTTTCTTTGTTTTACACAGTTTAAGAACAGAGATTGAATCTGAAACAAAAATACATCAAAACTATTAGCGCTTAGAAAATATTATGCTGAGAGGAGAGAAAGAAAACGTGATGCTAAATGCCCAGTGAAGGCTCAACCTCTGAAATCAGATTCAGATGTGGAGAAGCATCGCTAAACTCATTTCACGACTTTAATTGTCAGTTTAATTGCACGCTACAGTTTCGAGAAGAGCTCTCTTTTTTCAGCTACCACCACAACAGATACAAACAGACAGATAGATAGATATCCCTCTCAACATTCACAGAACTCACAGACGCTACTACTTATTCTCCCACACATGCAAACTAATACACACACACTGTCTGTCTACAGACAGAGACTATCTTGGCTCCATACCTTCCCTTCACTCTATTCTCTTTTTCATTTTACTAAGAAAGGATGACGAACGGTTTCGTTGCTGGCTCATTTAAAAGGCAGTCATAGTCCCTGCACTTAATACCTACCTACAAACACATCAAGTCAAAAGGAAAACACAAAAATTAGTTTTTTACGCACAAATGATTCAAGTGGATGTTTGTAGTCGGAGCGATTATTATACATTGTAACTTATTACTCATAGTTAAGTAATGTGATAAGATGTAGGGAAAACCAGGCAGGAGTTATACCAGCGTTCATAGTGTACATAGTAAACAAGTTAGCCATATATTATTATTGTTATAGCTAAAGCACAAAGGGCGTGAACACTTAATAAAATTCCTCTTTAGGATTTCATCCACTATTTAAGTTGCTCTTTATGAGAGAAAGTTGTATGCATATCAAATGACGAACATTATCTGTGGATCTACCTCAATTTACAATGCAATGGTAGGCAAGGCTAAAACGCGACTAATCTCTACATAAGATCTCATCTAAAGAATCCAAGGCAAATACCAAAATAGAAACTAAAACAAGGTGCTTCAAGCTAAAGTACACTAGGCCAAATATGTAGACAGCCATCGCGGTTATTAACTATTAACTAAAATGCATAGGTACGTATTAGCTATTTACCTATGCAATGTAAATAGATGATTCACGGAGAACTCGTATTGAAGAATTCGTATCTGGGGATGTGGAGAAATCGTATCGAGAAAAGGATATATCGTATCTGGGTGTGGAGAGATCGTATATGCAAATTGAGGCAACCTGTAAGAGGTCTAATACGGCAGAGAGGCGACCCAGGATCAACAATTATCCGAAGGATCCTTTGAATAAAGAAGAAATTGTACTGGAAGACAAACATGAGCCACCAAAAGAAGACTTTCGGTTATGTCAGTACCCAGATACGATATCTCCATTTGCAAATACGATCTCTCCACACCCAGATATGATTTATCCACACCCCCAGATACGAAATCATAGATACGAGTTCTCCCGATACCAAATAGATATACTAATATCGGCTACCTACCTAGTTAATAACTCCTCTGAACCAATTCAACAATAAGGCAAACGAAGCCAATGTTCCACAGGCTTCAGACAACAAAAGAAAAGTGTTACATCACCATGAGAAGTATGAAATTCTTGAATGAAAACCAGATTACATCCCTTCCCTTCTATTTCCCAAGAAGTTACAAAGTCATAATGTGCCAAATAAGAACCAGGTTCAAATCTGTAGTCGACACTTTATTTATTTATAGGCCTAAAACCTCTTTTTCTCACCCTGCTCCTCTTTTATGCTCAATTCTAAATATTCGGCTCTGTTGAATTGTTTCAGAGAGATGTAGCTAGAATTCACTGGAGAAGTCTCAGAGAAAAAGAAGAGGATAAAGTAGTGTGACCATCCGTTTCCTTTTCCTTTCCCACTCTTCCTCACATAAAGCACATGGCACTACACTACTATCATTTCATCAGCCTTAACGAATCTACATCCATCCCACTGTTATTTTTTAGTCCATTAGGAAATTCTCCTTAATCCCAATCAAATCAAATAAACTACTCTCAGTCCCGTTTCCCTGACTTGACTCCTATTTCATTATTCGACTTGCAAGCTCATCAGTTTCCTATCTTTTCAATCACAACCCCTCAATCAACAAAATCACTCTCATACACACTCATCCTCTTCGTCCAACACTAGGCACACTGCTCACACTACACACAGATAATACAAGTATACACGCTACTTATCTACATAATATTTCATTAGTCTAAAATGTGACTATATGGAAATCCTTGTATTTTCAGACTCTTTGCCATAAATCACCATTAAGCATCTCTTACATTCTATTATCTATCGCATGTAAATCCGTCAACCCTTCCTCCGGAATCTCATCAGATTTCATGTGGCTCTTGTCATGCAAACCTCCGTACACTATCCGCTTCCTACACGACTCATCTACTCTTCTACTTAGCTTGTTTGTATCTATAGAGAACAAGACCTTTCCCCCTCGTCATCACCATCAGAATCCAACTTGCGTTAGGATTTAATCACTACAGTCATCATCACATAAGTCTCCCTTCCATCTGCCCCATTCTTTCCTCAGAAATGATCCATCCGCTCCAATATAAGTACATACAAGTAGATAGAGAGCTGTATTATTGTCTATACTCAATTTCTAACCATTATTTACTGTTGACTGGTGGTTCTACCAGTAAGAGCAATGCAAATTATTCATTTGATTACCATCTCAGAGCAATAACGAAAACAAAACAAGATCTGTCCATGTGCTAGCTTAAGGAAATGGATTTTTCCAACTACACAAATGCAATCTGTGTTTACAGTAGTGCAAATTATTAACAATTCTACTCTATTTTGATAATTAGATGCTACAAGGACTTCCCTCAACTACATTATTATTATTTAAGCTACCTGCACCATTTGATGTTTCAGCTAATATTACACAATACTTACTTTTCAGTGTTTCTCCCCGTCTTTATCTGTTTTACAATTGTTTCTAGTGAATCCAGTGAGAAATGCCAAGTGTGGAATTACTATCCTTTGTTTGTAGGAGAGAGAGAGGGGGGTATAGTTATTAGCTATATAGTTTAAGTTGGGCGCATATGTAGTTTGAGACGTTGGTGCTCGGTAATAAACCTTTTTCTAGCCTACCTCCAACTTCAGAGCTAAACTCGAGAGAGTCTCTAATTTAAAATTCTGGGTTGCATTTAGAAATAAGGCACTTGTGCTTGGACTGAGCTGACTCTGGATGCATTTCTTACAAAATCCCATAGCTCAAGACTAACTCGATTTGTTGAGCGAGCGTGGTTATTGAGTCTTTCAGTTAAAGTTTCGAGTGTCTTGTCTTAGCTGAGCAGAAGAGAATGGAGGATAGCCACTAGCGTATGGAAACCACCATTTACGTACCTGACTACTTATGCTGCACATAGGAGGAAGGGAGGGATATTGTTGTGGAGCTACTTATATAAAATATATAGTACTCTGCTCTGCCTGCCTCACTCTTATTACTTGCCACGAAAGTCTAATTCAATAGAATACCACAAGTCGAGTTAATACTCTCTCCTAACTTCCCAAAGTACTTTGGACAAGGACTCGAGACTGTGTAGAGTGTATAGGTAGGCGAAGGAGAAGAAAGACTTGTAAATTGCAATCCAAACTCCTAAACCTTTATTTGATGTAATTGTAATGAAATGATTCTATCACACTTAATTTTCCGTCGGCTCTCCTCCCGACTCACTCACTCACTCACTGCAGTCTACATGCAAGCAACAAGGAACGCAACGTTCCAATATTTAACATCTCTCATAGCTCTCCACATCACAAACCCTGTGCTCTATATGCGACTTGGTTACATTACATTGTGCTGTGCATTGCGGTTGCTATTCGCCATGTGACGTGGTGTGATCTAATTCCAACTCAATAATAAAGGGCTCTTAAAATCAAGTGGAGTCGGAATCTGACTCCGCTGCTCGCCTCACTTGGCCTTCTTTAATTCCTATTACTTAATATCCTACTGCAACTGCATTACCTTTCCGAACTGCTACAATTTACGAATACGACTCCAATCTGATTGACTATCTACTCATGTACACATACTTACTCTACCTATCTCGCCAGATATCATTATCTCCATCTGAAACAGTCACACAATTCACACAGTAGTTTTTCGTCCATTCTACTCCTCGCTATTATTTGTTTCTCTAACTTCTTTGCTCTTTCCGACGAATTCAAGAACAAGGCGTCTTGTTCATTATTATTATTACAAGACAAGACACCTTCCTCAAGTTTGATTTTCTTCTCTTCTAACAACACGCAACTTCCTTAGCTCCTAAGCTCTTCCATATAATTTTCCTTTCCTATAGGCATATCTCATATCTATCAATGCTTATCCAAGTAGTTACATGTGTTTTTCACCTAATATTTGTTATCATCTATCCATCAATACAAGATCTGCCTAAATATTATCAAAAGACTCCTACCTACTAACTACTGTAGTTATTTATTTAATTTTCACGCACATATCAAATTTAGCTGTATTTTATTAAGAGCCATAGTAGATCGAATGAAAATGAAATCACTTATCGTTGAATATTATTTAATTTTCTTACCACCACGCACATCAATATTCAACTAATGATACACTAATGATTTTTTATTGAAACAACAGCCAATGCCAATCAATATACAAATGTACGTAAATATAGATCCTCAATAAGGTTTACAATCCAAAACACAAAAGGATTTTTTTTTTGATGAGAAGGGTGGCGATCTTAAGGAGACAGATAAAGCCACTAATAGTTAGCTAACAATAAGTATACATATAACACAAATACCCAGTTACACAGTTATTATTACCATGCAACCAGATAAGCTATTAACTCCCAGCTCCTCCACGCACTTCATTTCATTGCCATTGCTACTTACTCACTGTTCTACTACACAAGACACATTAGAGATAGATAGGTACGTACATGAACAAGGCTGCAAGATTATATCTCCCAAATCTCCTTTTCTTCCATACAAGCAACTATCTCTGTGTCTGCTCAACTAACATACGTGTACATGACATTACATCATATTATGGACTCCGGCTAGTGTAGATGCACCATATTTCGTATTTACTCATGCAGTGAGAAAAAACTCATCCTTTTGTTCAAGACGAGACGAGAGGATCGTTGAAAGTAAAACATAAAGAAAATGTTGCAGCTCTCCGACATTATTTAGCTTACACACAAGTCCAACATTAAATGAGAAGCATGAAAAGCGGAAAAAATTCTGACATCAATCTCGAGAATAATTTTCTCACCTCTCAGCTGCTCTATATTCCAATACATGCACACAACATCCTCCGACTCTTAATTTTATTTAAACGCTTCTTTGTAAATTACATAAACCAACTACTATAAAATAAAGACATACTTAAGTATAGTGTAGAAGAGTATATAGAACTTACACTCTCATCTCCCCTCTTCTACATATCCATACAGTTAAACAACATTCAGCCTACTTATTTTTGAATATTTAAAGAGCTATATCCATTCGGCTTTCCTCTGACACTTTGCCACTAAAGATTTTTCCAGTCTTGATATATGTGTATAGGCAGGAGAGCTGTTCTCATATCGCAAACCAATTTAATTCTCTTACGTAGCGTCCATAACAGCATTAAGAGAGCACATTACACAGACTAACGCGTTCTAACGAAACGTAACAAAGTTAGCCAAAGCATCCCATGCTCGTCATCCTCCCTAAATATCACCGTCTTTTCCCCTATCACAAAAATCCATCCTTTTAGCCTTTAACAAGAGTTTCTTCTGAGCATGCCTTGTCACGTCCTTTTCCGAATTTCACTGCTGAGAGGAAAAGTTTTTTCATATTAAGCAGTAGTGGGTATCAGTGAAACAGAGTCGACGAGACAGATTCATTGAATTAATTCTGAAGGATTACTCCTACAAGTAAGACGTGTGTGTGTCTGACACTCTAATTTACTCACAATCAGTATATTTACCACTTCCTTGGCATATGCTATCAAATGAACTGAATCCATTTAAGGAGCAAGTAAGTAACTACGCCAATCTTCCTTCTTTCATTTCAATTAGGCCATAGTTCGCGACAAGTTATGACTGTGACAGTTTTGTCATTCGAATGCCAAAATTATACATTCTTTCAATGGCTACTTTTACTACGTGCTTAATTTTGTGCTCAATGTGTGCAGTCGTAGTAATAGCCGTCAACAAATAGTGCATTGGAGGGAATTTTTCCGTAGAAGAAAAGCATAACTATAATTATTTTCACTGTAATTTTGTACACAGCTTTTGAGTTTAAAAACAGTCACGCAATGCTGAAATAATAATTTAATTACTATGTTCCGTCACCAACTCTTATGCTAGCATAGGTGTTGCATAGGAAGTCGTTCGACTCACATTATTTACTCATTCCCTGGCTAACAATCCCATTCAGCGATAATAGAACCTTTACGTAGGTACTTAAATCAAGATTTGGCCTTTTGTCTGTGTCCTAAATAACAACCTAATGCCATATTAAGCTCACACAGCACAGGTTCCTAAACAAAGCACCAACTAAAAACATGTAGGTAGTCGTCTATTGGATTTTTCCAAACAAATACAATTAAAGTAAGTGAAGGACTGTAGTCCGTAGTGAAATGAACGGATGCATCATTTTTACTTTTTATTGGCCTAGAAAAGATATTCGGGGAAAAGGAGGAAAATCCCCATTTGTGAATATTGTGAATAGCCAGGCGAAAATGCAAATCAATGTGGCATGGGTACGTCATACACCTGACGCTTCCCGTTAGCTTACACTTTCCACTAAATTTGTTCTTCCTACCAAATGCTGTATATACGTTACGCTAGATAAATCTGCAATTGAAAATTGCATTGTAGATAGTGCATAAAACTACACGGAGGTTTTCCTTTGCCAGAATATGAGCTGTGAAACGTGCCACGAAACATGATAGCTATGCTTAAAGGACTTATGACTACTGCTAACCCTACCTAACCGATTTCCACGCAACAGTGAGTTACAGTCTTGCGAATGCCACATTATAAATTAATTCTAGGTCTACTACACTAGTTTTTTAGCGATACACCATGAAATCCCACTAACGTAACGTGTATAAGTACACCTATCCCTATATTCATGCAAGGCTGTATTATATGAGTAACTAGTAGAATCGTCAGTCCGTGTGAGTCCAAGTTTAGTGTATGTATTATGTAGTTATAAAAATATATATACCTAGGTAAACATTAAGTGGAATTGATGATCGTGTGGATGGTATCCATTACCACAATTTAGGAAAATGCTTCCAATAATGTTCCGTCAGATCGAATACTAAAATACATAGAGAGCGAAGCTAAGTAATACATTTCACACACTCCTGCCGGGCATTTCTTTTAATGCTCATCTCTAACTAAAGAGCTCTCATGTGGCACCTGGAAGTTTTGTGTATGGATAACTAGAAAATCTTGCATTGACACCACATGCCATGCTTTTATAATATGGGACATGGAATAACGAGTACATTAGCAAACAATAATGTCAATTTAAGCAAATAGAATCGCCTGGACTCATTTTGGGCTACAATCTTACAATTAGAATTGTGAGCATTTGATTTGAATGGATCCCTGTGGATTGGTAGTTGTCGGCAAGTGGGAAAAGGAAAATAACAGAGAAGAGGAAGGAGGGCAGGTCGTCTAAAACTCGACATTAGCAATGAGAGCGGCTCTAAAACAACACTTATCTAACGAAAACCATCGAGTTTAAAATGCAACAACATAGCTAACAATAAGTATTATTTACATAAATAGCTAGCTAGGAACTCTAACTGAATACTTTTCTATTTCCATACGGACTCACTAAATATACACCTTCGAAGTAGAAACACACACACACATACATCATATAACTAACAGCAGTCTGTTGACTCTGAGAGTTGGCTACATACACAGCAGTCGCCGAAATTACTGCAGCAGGAGCAGGAGCGTAGACAAAGCGGTAAACTATATTCATCACACAGTAGATCGACACGGCATGCGTTTCAATTTCCTACTTCCCGAACTTCCAACTTATTAATAGGCACTGAATAGCACTTAGGAGAATAGTTTTCTGTACACAAATGCAATGTTGAATGTCGACATCACAATGCAATACAAAATGTACACACAATACAAGAGAAAAGTAAGAAACAACCATTAATTATCAATCGATAGCTTCATAAAGTCTTTCATTGGCGGAGCTCTGTGCAATTACTTTCAGTTATTACATTCCTCACAGTTATTCCCTTCAATTGGATGGCATGTACAGTCATCGAGCAAGGAATTGATTTCGACATCACAGACAAAAGCTAAAATCACCACTGAGCAGCACAAACGTCGGCTTTGCTTTTATTCAACCCAGAAATCACTTCCGAAACTCAAGACTACTCGCTCCCCTCAACTTTATTCCTTGCACGTAACCATTTACAAATCAAATCCCGTCTTGCAATTTCTGTGTCTACGGAGGAAACACGATTTGCAGCTGCATCTGATTCACTTGTAAAGTAAACGAAACCAACCAACCAACCAACATATAAGCACACTTGCAATTCTGTCCATCAAATTTCTAATTAGCTAGGCTTAACAGCTAAAATAATAATGTTTCTTTTGACATTGTGACGTGTGCAGTATTTATATCATGCTACACTAACAATTTGTGACACCACATTCATTGTCCTTGTATGCCTCTACTAATTGTACTCCATCAAAACAAGGAATATGATTTATAGCTCTGGATATAAATATGTAAAACTATATTACAACTTCGTTAGTAGTAATGTCTTAAACATAATAATAATATAAGTCCACCAACAAAATGGGCAACATTTATTTCATTCTTAAGAAGAATTGTAATTTGTAAACAAAGCGAAACTGTCTCTTTTGCCCTTCTGTGTAACATTTAAATACATGACCAATATTTGTTCCATTGCAAAATAGGCTATATTCAAACTGATTAAACAATAAATACTGAGCAAACAATCTGATGTCTTCTATCTACCTCAAGATAGTCAAGAAGGCATACTACCAGAGCTTCCACGCAAACTGCCTTTAATACCACAGAGACAAACAAGCAGCGTAACTAAACCTTTAACAATAGTCGAGACACAATAAAGTGTCTCACACAACACAACAGCACACTCACTCTGTCTATATACAGTCAAGTACATAACAAGTAAATCAAGGCAAGGCTACTACGAAATCAACTCATTTGGCTTAAAACATTTACAGAGAGTAATACCACAACAACAACAGTAGTCTTGGCTGATTCCTTGCCTACTTAATGTTCGACATTGTGCACATTGTTGAAATAATATCTTCAATTAGCTTCCCTTATTCAACTCCTTTACGTAATAATAAGTCCTATAATTATACATGCCTAATTGTTTCAAGACAATTCCTATTGGCTCCATTGGAGTTTCGTTTGTGTATATTCTCGTGATTCACACGATATCTACTTGCTCGGCGACTTTTCCTGTTCACGGTGCCTAAAGATCTACTGATAATTCCAAATAATTCCTTCGTCCTTTATTTCATATAATGAGCATTGAGTTGAGAGCTACCTACATTTACATCTATAATGAACAAACAATTTATTGGAGAATTTTGAATAGCTCTGTGTAATTGCAATTTACTCAAGGAATTTAGGATGCAATGATTCTTAAAACCGCCGTATTGCAATATTATTGAGCAATAACGCTTATCTTATCAGATTGGAGCAAAGCACGTCCGAACGTTTATATTTGGGTTTATGCTAATACCAAATGCCAACTCAAAGAGAAAACTGTTACGTCTACGAAATCCTTTCAATAATAAATGTCCACTGCTTTCGTTAAAGGACGAACTGTACCAATTTTCCTTATGCAACTATACAATGTCGAATTATTCATTTCGTCAACAATTGAGCACTTTGCTCTCCCCATTAACCACATAAAAATACTGTTTATTATTGCCGAGCATAATTTTACTAAGCATGGCGACTCTTTAATACCGTATCATAATTTTTATTACCACATTCCTCCAAAAGGAAAAGCTATCGATTGCAGAGGAATCAGTTTATGCCTTGGCCTGTTATTCACCTAAAGTCAAATTGTCAATAAAATTTTCTGCCTCAGCTCAACGTAAGTATTCAAAACCCTAGGTAGGAGATCACTTAATCATTTTATGTGTTGTAGTAAAAATGCAATTGTAATAATATTCACGGAAAAATGACTACGCCCTAGACAATTAGGTAAAACGAGAGTTTTTGCAAAACTCTAGCAAACTCACAATTACTGTGTCAACCAAAAAAACGTTACAATGCCAAAAATGAATTATTACAAATTTACATAAGAAAATTAGTCAAAATATAATGCATTATCAAATTTTATTTATCATAGTTAAACATCATTTAGAGGACAACTCCTAAAAGAATTTTACACTGCCTATTTTCTAAGATTCGCAAACTACGTATGATTTACTGCTCGAACATGCATAGATCATGTAAGTGCAGTAGACAGTCAACACTTTGCACTGATACTTGTACTAGTTTAACAGCTATCCACTCTAAGTAGGTTGACACATGACAGGCTAGAACTTTCATTTTACGCTACAATTTATTTAAAATAGTGCTATTGAAAATTTCAACACGTTTGCACATAAATTCAATATCATTGGCCAGATAAATAGTTACAATTACAGATTTCTACTTAACTGACTAAGCACACATCTACTATTTACGTTTCTAAATAGTTACTCTCGTTTATTTATTATTTACGATATTCCAACGATACTCAATACAAACATATTATGAATAGCTAAACGTATAAAAATATTATATGTAAATGTGGGGAATAAAATTTGTTAACAGTAGAAATGAAGTCCAACTAAATAAAAAGGAAAGGAAATCAATGAAGTGTGTATAGCTCATTACGTTTTGTGCTCGTAGCCAACAGCAGAAAAAGGGAAGAGAATTTAGTAAATTCTTATAGTATTATATAGTGAGATATTATTTTCTTCATTACATGATTGCATTTGTGTAGAGTGCACATTAGAGATAGAAGAGTGTGTGCACACTGTGAAGTTGATTGAGAATGACCAGAGCGCCATTCATTGCACTACATTTTCATTTAGTTCATTTGATAAGCCTATAACTCCCAGTCCCAATTTCATATCTTGTCATTACATGCAGTGAGTGAATTTAGTGTTACAACACAGAGGCTCCTAGGCCTTAACAAGCAGCCAGAAGAACATGATGAAAGTCCATCACTGCATGTAAATGCTACTGTATTGTATCTGTATAGCTATGTGTACATAAAGCTTGGAGATATTAAGCTAAGCCATGCTGTTCAAAACTCATCAAAAGATTTGAGCTGACTATTCCTTTCCTTCCTCCTATCTCTCTCTCTCATAAAATACAAGGATAAATCCGCCTACTGGAATTCATCTGTAGAACTTTCATGAGCTTAGCTATCTGTGTCTGTGGACTGACATTTTATTTTGCAGCAGAGCAGATAGAAATTACATGAGAGATCAACAGACACAGGTAGATAGATATAAAAGATTGATCAAATCCCACATTAGAGAATAATTTCTATTGCATCTGAAGCGAGTGCATTTGTGTGTGTGTGTGTGCACAGTACACATAGCTAGGAGGATTGGGCATAGGGCTGGCTCACTTGTCTCTCCTGTCTTCTGACTCTAATTCAATTCTATTCAGAATTCAAACTACTCGATTCAATTGAATGGCTTTTAAAAGGCTTGCGTCAAATTCTAATTCAAAGCACAACTGAGGCAGGCAACCTACATAAAGAGGAATTAGAAGAACATAGCTGCATAAGTAGAATTCAAACTCGACTACCTATATACCCGACTCTTACATAAATACAATACACCACTGTTCTTGATCACATTGATCCCTTATACAATTTTCATACACTCCCAGCCCAAGAAAATTCAACTTGTATCCATCCCCATGCAGAGCATCTTAAGAGTTATGCCATGCAATGCATAGACATAAATCGCCATATGTTCTCTCTGTGCTCCGAAATCTGGTCAAAGACAAAAAGCTCAAGAAAAAAGTAAAGGGCCGACATAGGACTTACAATGAGCGCTAAAGAAATCCTACTGACTCATCAACTTCATCATCATGAATCAGAATAATTAAATCCATAGTCTTCCCTTCCCTTGTCTTCTCTCACTTTTTATTGTGCAGTTCATTTGAGCTCTTATAGCCATAGCCACATAAACAGTCAGTTAGTTCCTCGCTACTATATTATTATCTACCTACCTTATCTCTCTCCACTACGACAATCTACAATGTTCTTAAAAATAATGATAATGCTACAAACAAGTAATAAATATACGCTCAACGCACCTAATCTATACATAATCTAATAAGTAAGACTCCAAAGGAACGTGCATTCAAAGGCACAGCACACAAATACAGATTCCCAGCCCTGAATACTATTACACACTCACTGAAGACATACATAACAAAGATATGCATGTTGCTGGATGAACCAGGTTAGCATAGGCAAGAAGAGCAGAACAGACAGACGTGTTCCGAGAGAATAACATAGCTTGACGGTATTTATATTGCATGTTCTTTCCTTGCTCTTCTGTACAATTCAATTCATTTCTATCTCCTCATAGTCATCATCCTTAACAATCAAATAATAAATGATCGAGAAGGAAAACTACAAAATGACACGCAACATTATCCTCTCATCCTTCCTCCGTCACTTTATAAACTTTTATCTAAGGAAATAGTAACACGACAAATTCAAAGCTTTTTATTATTAGCAGGCAGGAGTGGCTAGTATACCTAACTGAATCTCCCTACTATCTACTTAAGTGAGTATAACATGAGTTAGTAGAAGAAACTTAATTCCTTGAATGAGCATCAAAATATTATACGTCTTATTAGTCAACAAGAAAAACAGTTTAGATAGGTAGGTAATACAACTTAGAAAATATTCAGTAAACACAAATAATGTAGGCTTATACAAGTAATGAAGATGAATACGAGCCAAGTATGTCAACTCTAGAATATTTTTATGGATACTCAACCTAACTACGTATATATTATGCCTAGATTCCTCGTTTTACCTCGTTTTAAGCAATGAT